>PITA01004234.1:0-126489 GCA_004023965.1 Spilogale gracilis
GACATGCCATGCTTCAGTTTCAAGAGTCCAGGTTGAGAGTGGGGGGCAGTTTAACCTCATCTCTTCAGCTTTTACTCCTGAAGACTTTCTAAAGATGCCCTCATTTGGTCTCCCTACAGATAGATTAGGGAAAAATTAAGTCTTTAAAGGGAACAGAAAAAAACTCTTGCTCAGAGATGCACATTCAGCGTGTTAGCAAATCTCATCAGCTCTGGTTCCAAAATATTTCTTAAATATGCCTGCTTCACTGTTTTTCTAGCTCCTACAAGGGACGAAACCACCTCTGTCTCTCCTCTTCTCACTGAAGTGGTCTCCTCAATTCTGCATCCCTACACCCTAGTCCATTCTTCACACGGCAGCCAGAGTGGTCTTTTCACAACAACAACCAATTCTCAACCCTTCACACACCAGTAAGGCCCCAGAAGCTTCTGCCTTAGGAGACACTTCCACATCCACCTCCTATGCTCTAGACCCTATAGCATGTAGCTCTGCTTCATCTCCCTCCCCAACAAGCTCTTTCCCATTCATCTTTGTACTGGCTGTTCCCTCTGCCTAGAATGCATTTCCCAAGGATATCTGCATGGCACACTCCATCCCTTCATTTAGGCCTTGTTTCACTGCCACCTGTGTGGAGAGGCCTTCCCTGACTACTCAATCACCCAACCTGTGTCTTTTGATTAGGTAAGTTAATCTACTAACTTTAAAAAATAATTATTGCTAGGCAAAGACATAGACTGTCCCCATGTAAAAAACTCTTTTTCTGACTGTTTTATAGTTCCTTTTTCCTCTCTGGTTGTCTTCCTCTGTGATTTGATGACTTTTGTATAGTGTTATGTTTTGATTCTTTTCTTCTTATCTTTTGTGTCTCCACTACAGGTTTCTTCTTTGTGATTACCATAAGGCTCACATAAAAGATCTTATAGTTATGACAGTTTATTTTAAGCTGATGACTTAATTTCCATCACATACAAAAACCCTATGCTTTTACTCTCCCTGCCCCATTTTGTTACTGATGTCACTATTTACATCTTCTTATAATGTGTACCCATGAACAGATGATTTAGATAAAGTTATTTTAAGTACTTTGTCTTTTAACATTGATGCGAGCATTAAAGGTGATTTACGCACCACTGTTACAGAATTAGGGTATTCTGAATTTCACCATGTGCTTACCTTTACCAGGGACTTTTATTCATTCATATATTTTCGTGTTCTACTTAGTGTCCTTTCCTTTCAACTGAAGAACTCCCTTTGGCATTTCTCAGAAGACAGATCTAGTTGTGATGAACTCCCTCAGCTTCTGTCTGTTTAAGAAAGTCTTTTTCTCTCCATTTCTGAAGGACAGCTTTGTTGGGTAAAGTATTCTCTGTTGACAGTTTTGTTTTGTTTTTCTTTTCCCTTGCAGCACTTTGAATGCATTCTATTTCTCCCTCCTAACCTTCATGGATTTGCTGAGAAATCCTCTCCCAGTCTTATGGGGTGTCCCCTTGTATGGGGTAACTAGCTTTTTTCTCACCGCTTTCAAAATTGTATCTTTGACTTTTGGCAATTTGATTTTAATATGTCTCGTTGAAGATCTCCTGATATTTAGCCTGTTTTTGGTTCTTTGGATGTTATAGTTCTGGGCGTTCATTTACCTCTGGAGATTTGGGAAGTCATCTGTCATGAAATTGACGTTTCTGTGGGCTATCTGGAGCTTGGGCTCTCCTGGTCCACCATCTTGCTGCCAGCACCTCAGGCATCTCCTCCTTCGCTGCTTTAGACGTGGTTTCCTTTGGTTCTTTCAACATATTTAAAAGAGATGATTTAAAGATTTTGTTAAGCACGTCCAACTCCTGTGCTTCCTCAGGGACAGCTTCCACATTTTTGTGAGTATATGTGTATGGGCCATACTTCCTTGCTTATTTGTATTTCTTACTTGGTTTTTGGTGGAAATTGGGTATTCTAAATAACATAATGTGACAACTCAGGTCATCACATTCTCCCTTCTTCCCAGGTTTGTTGTTTTGCTGTTTTTGTTACTGTTGTTTATTTGTTTAGTGACTCTTCAGGACTAATTCTGTAGTCTCTGTATTGTTCGCTGTTTGTGGTCACTGAACTCTCTTCTCAGCTTAGTGGCGAACCCTTGATTGGACAGAGGTGTGCTTCAATGCCTAGAACCAGAAAGACCCCCAGGCATGGTCAAGGACTTCTGTAGACATGTTGGAGTGCCTTTTGCTATGCAGCCCAGCACCTACAGCCCGGCTTGGCCTTCACTTCCTGCTTGCAGGGAGCGTCAGGGTGAGCCAGCCATGATCGCTGAGGGCCTTCTCCTGTCTCATGTCTTTCCTGATCATGCACATGGCCTCGGTCTGTGCACAGCCTTCTTGTCAAGGCTTCTGTGGAATTCTCTTTCTGCAACTTTTCCTTTTAAGTTTTTTGGTTAGCTTGTTGTTTGTTCAAACATATTTCTCCTTCAGGCAGCTAAAATGTTAAATAATTGCTTTTCGACAAAAGCTCCTGAGGGAGAAAAAAAAGGACTGTTCCCACTGGCTGAGCTCTGAGCCAGGTCAAGTTAAGGATGGGCCTTACAAGTGGGGTTTTCCAGGGCACTGCCAGACAGATCAAGTAATGATGATGGCTCTGAGACTGGGGTTCTGGAAAGCTCCAACCCTGTTCTGACTCTACCAGTGGTTGCTGGGCTGCTGGTTTTGCCAATGATTTGTTAGTGATTTGGGGCCATTAGTTTTCAAGGTTATTCTGGACTAGAGAGCAGGGAACAGGACTAGGGCAAGTTAAAGCGCCACAAAGCTCACTGTCTTTTTTTTTTTTTTTTTTTTTTTAAGATTTTACTTATTATTTGACAGAGAGAGACAGCAAGAGAGGGAACACAGGGACGCCTGGGTGGGTCAGTTGGTTAAGCGACTGCCTTTGGCTCAGGTCATGATCCCGGAGACCCGGGATCGAGTCCCACGTTGGGCTTCCTGCTGAGCTGGGAGCTCGGTCCCAGGAGCCTGGGATCATGACCTGAGCTGAAGACAGATGTTTAATAATGACTGAGCCACCCAGGTGCCCCCAAGCTCACCGTTCTTATCAAGAGTCATTGTTTTTCTTGAAATACAAAACAAAACACTCCCCTCCCTTGATTATTGCAAACTTATGGTTAATTTCTAACATTCTGAAGTAGTTGATTCTGACAATTCCTGCCAGTGTTCTCATTGCTTTTATGGCATAGAGGGGTTTTTAGAGAGTCCCACACTGCCATTTTTTGTTGATGTCACTCCTATGTAGACAGATTTAGGCCTTTTCTTCTTTGTGATATCTCTTATAGTTTTTATGCTATGGTTAATATTCTCCAGCTAAATACTACCATGGATATAGTGTAGTTGAACAAAGTTGGGTTTAGTGACTTGTTGCAATGAGAGAGACCATACCTCAATGGAGAACTGTGAGGCCCTTATCAGATGTGTTACAAAGTACTAATTGTAGGATTTGCACTTGGGTCAAGTAGTTTGAGAAGGTTTCAAGAAAGCAGGGGTTTTCTCTGAATTGGATGCTTTCTGGAAGTGAAGGCAAGTCTATGATTGCATATTTTAATATATCTTATGTATAAAGCGGTAGGAATAGAGTGAGATTAAGGCTGTAATTGGTAAAGAAGTTGTAGTTACCCTCAATAGCTAGGGTTGGAGGTAGAGTAGACTCAATAATGGCTGCCAAAGACTCAGATCATGATCCGTGGAATGTGTGATTGTTCCCTTACATGGAAAACCGGTTTCTGCGGGTGTGCGTAAGTTAAGGGGCTTGAGATGGGGAGAGTATCCTGGATTATCTAGGTGAGCTCTAAGTACAATCACAAATTTTTGTTTAAGAGAAAGGTAGAGGTTCACATATACCCTTTCTCTGTCTCTGCCTCTTTTTTGGGAGTAGACTATGTGAAGATAGAACTGAGAGATATTTGAAGATGCTGACACTGAAGACTGGAGAGATGTGGCCATGAGCCAAGGAATGCCAACAGCCACCAGAACCTGAAAGAGGCAAGGGATGGATGCCTTCCTCGAGCCTCTGGAGGGAGCACCATACTGACCACTCCTTGGTTTTGGCCCAGTGAGACTGATTTCAGACTTCTGTCCTCCAGAACTATAAGATAACACAATACTGTTGTTTTAAGCCACAAAACTTGTAGTAATTTGTTACAGCAGCCCTAGAAAACAAATAGAAGGGATGTTTGATCATGTTTGTGATTTGGACAGTGTTCTCATTTTTGCCCAAGTTCATGGGTTATGGGTTGAATTGTGTGCCCCCAAGTTCATATGTGAAAGTTCTAACCTCCAGTACGTTAGAATGTGACCTTATTTGGAAATGGCATAGTTGAAGATGCAGTTAATTAAGATGAGGTCAGTACATTGGGCCCCTAAACCAACATGACTGGTGTCCTAATGAAAAGGGTAAACATGGACACAGATGCACATACGGGGAGAGCACCACAAAGAGGCTGGAGTTATGCTGCCACAAACCCAGGAACCACCAGAAAGTAGGAGACAGGGTGGATCAGACCCTTTCCTTGCACCTTCAGAGGAAGTGGGTCCTGCAGACACCTTGCGTAGGCTTGCCCACTCTGGAACTGTGAGACAAGAACTTTCTGTTATTCAGTCCATGTAGTTTGTGGTGCTCTGTTACGACTTTCCAGCAAACATATACATTTCAGAGATGGTTACAGAGTGGTCTTGCTTTTGTCTTGCTCAGTCATGGTCACAGGGTGACCTTGACTAATGTTGATATTCTATGATTGTTTATGTTCAACAGGAAAATAGCAGCACTTCGTTGTGGGTGCTGGGCCAGCTCTCCCAAATGTCAGGGATGCTTTTCTCTTTTTTACGACAGAACCTCTACTCACCTGATAAATGTCCACTTCATGTTGTCTTTGAGAATATTAACTAGCTCTTTTTAAAAAAACATCCACCCTCCCTTCCTGGGGCCTCACAACTGTGCTGGTGCTTGGCCTGAGCCTAGGGCACTGGGGACTCCTGCTTCCCTTGCAGCTGAGCCTTGCTCTCCAGCCCGGATTTGGGGCACTGCCTGTGGAGGATAGGCAGGGTTTTGCTGGACACCATGCCCAGCCGCTGTCCATTGTGTGTGAAGAGCTTGCTTGGCTGCCTATCCTCTGTGGGACTTCAAGCCATTGCCTGCCCATAACCAACAGCAGACCTCAACCCACCCCCTTCATGATGAATGGCAAGTCTTTTTTTGCATTTGATGATGGACTCAATAAATAGCACTGAACGAGGCCAAAAAAAAAAAACAAACAAACAAAAACAACCTATTTAAATCTTCCATCCAGTTGGCATTTGCTCTGGAGTGGGGATGGGGCAGAGCTGTATGGCCTCAGGTAGAGGCCGTGATCAAAGGGGCTTGAGGCCCAGACTTGCTGAGGTCTGTAGACATTTGAGTTTTCCGTAAGGCTATCTTAGACCAATCCTCTCAAGCTGGTTTGTACTTAGATGGAACCTCAGAACAATCCTTTAGAGCATTTAGGGAGTAGTTTCTTTCTCTCTTCCTTGTCATTCTTGATTGAAGGAAAGGTGTCAGCCCTCTTCAGTTAGAACAGGCCATGGCTGTGAGTGCCTTTTCCCTATAGCCATTAATTCTGAAGATAGGCTCATCAGCAGAAAACCCTCCCAGAGCCCTTTGTGCCCCGGGCATCTCCTCCATCTATTTGGATAAGTGCAGCTCAGGATCAATTATGGATGAGGCTCTATGGGAGATGAGTAAGTGGGCTGTTGTCTACTTTGAAAAATTAATGGTGTCTGATTAACACAAGAGCATACTCCCTCTTCCTCAAGCTGGAGAAGCTCACATCTCCATAGAAGCTGGGGGCAGGCATGGGAGTAGGGGCAGCGGTGCTGTGTCTGTGTGGAGTTAGATTTGATTCATGGAATCAAGCTTTGGACTTATCTACCCCTTTGACAGATGAGACTACTGAGGTCCATCAAGGTTAAACAATTTGCCTAAACAGGAAAGAAGGAAAGACAATAGTAAATTATTGTTCTTTTTTAAATAATTTTTTAAAGATTTTATTTATTTGACAGAGAGAAACACAGCCAGAGAGGGAACACAAGCAGGTGGAGTGAGAGAGGGAGAAGCAGGCTTCTCGCCGAGCAGGGAGCCTGATGTGGGATTCGATCCCGGGTCTCCGGGATCATGCCCTGAGCCGAAGGCAGTCACTTAACCAACTGAGCCACCTAGGCGCCCCTAAAATAATTTTTTTAAAAGATTTTATTTATTTATTTGACAGAGAGAAACACAGCGAGAGAGGGAACACAAGCAGGGGGAGTGAGAGAGGGAGAAGCAGGCTTCCCGCTGAGCAGGGAGCCCGATGTGGGGCTTGATCCTGGGTCTCCGGGATCACGACCTGAGCTGAAGGCAGTTGCTTAACCAACTGAGCCACCCAGGCCCCCTTAAAATAAATTTTTTAATGTAGAAAATTTAAAACCTATGCAAAGCAGAAGATAATATCATGTAGACATTCTCAAACTTTTTGGTCTCATTTTATACTCTTAAAATTTTTTGAGGTTCCCCAAGAGCTTTTGTTTCTGTGGCTTGCATCTCTTGATATCTACTGTATTAGACCATTTGGGACACCTGGGTGGCTTAGTTGGTTAAGCCACTGCCTTCAGCTCAGGTCATGATCCTGGAGTCCCGGGATCAAGTCCTGCATCAGGCTCCCAGCTCCACGGGGAGTCTGCTTCTCCCTCTGACCTTCTCCCCTCTCATGCTCTCTTTCTTTCTCTCAAATAAATTAATAAAATGTTTAAAAACTCAGACACCTAAAATATTAACTCACTTAAAAATAATAATCCCATTAAGGTCAACACAACTAACTTTTGTCCTTGATAATTAATTTCTACTCTAAGCTTTTGGATGGCAGTTGTACATCATCCATTAGATTTTACTCTATTTATTTTGTTATGATTGTGGTAGAATGATCCAAAATTTATACTTTTCATCATTTTTAAGTGTCTAGATCAGTGGCATTAAGTAAGTTCACATTGTTATGCAACCATCACTGCCGTCCATTTCTAGAACATTTCATCATCCCATACTAAAACTCTGTCCTCGTTAAACACTAACTCCCATCCCCCCGGCCCCAACCCCTGGGAACCACCATTCTTCTTTCTGGCTCTAGGAATCTGACTACTCGGGGTGCTCTGTATGAGTGGAATCATGCATATTTCTCCTTTTTGTCTGGCTTCCATCACCTCGTAGAATATCTTCACGGTTCATCTATGTTGTAGCATATACCAGCATTTCCTTCCTTTTTAAGGCTGAATAGTATGCCATTATATGTATAGACCACATATTGTTTAGCCATTCGTCCACTGATGGACATTTGGGTTGTTTTCACCGTTGGGCTGTTGTGAGCGGTGCTGCTGTAACATGGGTGCAGAGGTCTCTTTTGGAGAGCCTACTTTCAGTTTGTTTGTGTATACATCCAGAAATGGAATTGCTGGATCACATGGCAGTTCTGTGTTCAATTTTTTAAGACTTGACCCTACCATTTTACATTCCTCACAGCAAAACACAAGGGTTTTATTTTCTCCACATCCATGCCAGCTCTTGTGGTTTTCGCTGATAATTTTTTTTAATAATAGCCATTCTAATGACTGTGAAATAACCTTTTAATCGAAAATAAACTATATTTTTTCCAAACAAAATTAATAAGAAGAGAGGCAGTGTTTTACATTTTGCAAATCGTTTGAATGTCTGGCTTAATAGGCAGCTAGTTAGCTTCTCAGATCTGCTTCTGCATTTAACCGTCGTCCAGTCACATGCCATGTAACCTCTGGAAAATTCCACAATACTGTCATGAGAGAGAAGAAGAAAGGTAAATGGCATTATAATATTATTAGGAAGATAATTCTGTCTTTGCAGATCTCAGTTTTAATTACCAACTCCAGGTCTGCTTCAACTCTTCCCTCCTGTGCCCCTTCTCCATCAAATTATTTTTTAAAGATTTTTTATTTTTAAGTAATCTATACTCCCAACAGGAGGTTTGAACCCACAAACTGGAACCCACAGCCCCAACCCACAACCCAAGATCAAGAGTCACACATTCTACCAACTGAGCCAAACAGGGACCCTACCCCCTTCATCATTTTGAAGCAAATTGGTAACCATTGATTTTTACCAGTATCACAATGGGTGCTTTCTTGTATTGGCTTCTTAAACCTCATTACAGATCTGCTTTATTAGCACACGTGAGTATCTGGTTGTTCAGATGTTAGGAAATTTTCCCAAGTTCCTGTCTCTGGAAGCTGATGGTGCACAAGATGATGCCCAGGTCAGAGCTTTATTACACATTCTCTTAAATTTGACTTCAAACCATGGGAGTTGTTGGGGCTGCCACTGGCTTAGCTCTTTTTCCTACTGGGACTTTGTCTTTCAGAGGCATGTGGATGTTCTTTCATAGATCTTCATGAAGCCCTTTGGGCCAGGCCTCCATATGGGCTGCAAGGCATGGGGCTGAGTTGGATGCTGCTGTTTGAAGTAATTCTGGGCATTTCTTTGTACATGAGCTGAAAAAGCATTTGCGCTCCCCATTTGGAGGCCTAGCTTGGGAGTGGAGGAAAGGCAGCGGAAGGACCCCAGATGGTGGCTTTGGTAAGGTCTGCTCCAGTTTGAACCAGGATATCTCCTTTCACTAAAGAATCACAAAGTTGAGAGCAGATGGGACTCCCAGGTCATATAGTCTTGACTACCTCCCAGACAACCGGTTTGTGGATGGCACACTCATTGTTAGAAAGTTCAGCTCATGCTGAGTAACCTTCCAGGAACAACCCAGATCTGTATTATGGTGGGTAGAACAGACTGGAAATAGAGATTGCTGGATATGAGATTAAGGTAGCCAGGGGTAAGCCCATCCCCCTCTGAGGGTTTTTCTTTGTTGTGAAGAGAGTTAGTCTCTGGTTCTTTTTACCACTCACATTTTGGTTTATTTTCTTATTTGGCCTCCTTTTCTCCAGAAGTGACTTTCAAGATCTTGGAGAGAAGCTCTGGTCCTCTTCAAGTGGGGGCATCACCATTCCTCTTGGGACATGTTCTCAGCTGCCAACCCAGGCACTACCTCTGGAAACACCCCTGTCTTCCCGTGGCTCTCTTGTGGAGTTTGATCCCAGCACAGACCTCCAGGGGGTTCCAGAAGCAGTCCTGTGTTCCACAGAGGCTGCTACCGCCCTGAACACCCATAGCTGCTTCATCCAACTTCTGTGACAACCCTCTTCCCCCACACCAACCTCTGACTTTATAGTTAGTATCTGCACAATCCATGAGACTTTCTGTGCCTTTGCTATATATCCACATTGATCTTCAAATAGTGAGACCTTCTGACAGGAAGAAGAAAGGAAAATAAAGCAGAACTCTCTAATCAGGTAAAGGAGAGAGCTGGGGCTCAGACTGCCTCTTTGGTTTGGAAAGGGTGTGGATATGGCTAATCTGGTCCTGGCCTGAGAGTCATTCCAGGCTGGCAGGCTGGATGGCCCATCTCCATGGCAACCGTTGTTATTGGTAACTGAATAAGCATCTCCAACAACAGGCTGGAGTGGCTACTGATGTTTTTCCCTTCTAGTTGAAAGTGAAAGGAACCAGGATTTTGCTGACTGATCCTAAGTGTTGGGCTCTTTGCCCCCATTTTGGGAATCTTCAGTTGACATTGGACAAGCAGAAGCCACCCTTCTAGTTCCTCTCCAGCTTCTGTGACCTAGTGGTGGGACCAGTTGAGTCAGGATGTATTTTCCAACTTCCTTCTCAAGGGATGAGAAATCTGCTCAAGGACATCCAGCTAGTAAGAATCAGAAGTTGAAGCTTGACCATCTAATTATGAAAGCATGCTTGTGACCACATGGCTGTTGTGTCTCTGTCCTTTTCCTTTGAGATCCCATGGAAAACTTCTCAGCCCTCCTTGTGATATCATTGATCTAATTATTTGTTAGGGCAGGTTGCATCTTGTGGTGATTCATGGGCCCCCATGAAGCCATCTCATTTGATTGTCATGTCATGGAGACAGCAGGACCCAGATGCCACCGACCTGGAATTATCATGGAAGCAAAGGATTGGCAAGGTAAAGCGACTTGCTCACCCAGGCCACTGTCTCAGACTGCCTGCTTACCCTGTGGCACCCTTCCTCCATCCTGATGGGGCATGTGCAGTGGGGTAGACCTGCTGCAGGAATGAAATTCAGGCTGCTCTCGTAGAGGACCTTCGGGCACAACGTTATGTTTTCTTGCATCTCTCTGTGGGTACTCTCATTTTACAGAACATTTCAGGCAAACTTCCACTGATTGATTTTCCTGGGTGGGCTTTAGAATTGCTTTAGTTGGGGCTTAGATCTGATCCTGCTGAGATTTTGAGTAGCGTTGTACACAGGTCACAATTTGTGTTGACTCTGACATGTGGAAGCAAGAAAAGACCCCGAGTTCAGTGTCTGGCCATCTGTGTTCACATCCTATCAGCCCTTCTCATGAAGGGCCCTTGTCTTTCTGATCTCTCGAGTGGCTTCTGACAGAATTGACCACTCCCTCCATCATGAACATTGCCCTGCCCTGGGTCCCTGTCACCCCACTCTCCTTGGTTTTCCTCTTGTCTGTCTGGATGCTTCTTCATGGATCCTGTGTTCTTCTTCATCTACCTGACCTCTACATGTTGAAGTGGTTCAAGGCTTGGTCCTAGATGACAACATCCACCATGACTATGGCTTCAATTCCCTCCTCTCCCAAGCTCTCTTTGAACTCTAAGACCTACATTTCTCCTGGAAGATATTGCAGCTTTCCCTGGATATCCCTAAAGTACCACAAACTCAGCTCATCCAAAATTCAGCATGACGCTTCCCTACCAAAACTTATCTTTCCCATCCCTCCCCACTCCACCCTCTAATTCCAGTGTTTCCCATCACTGGAAATGGCTCTACTCTCTCCTCAGTAGTCTAGGCAGGAACTGGGGAATCATCCTTGACAAGTCCTCCCCCTCAAGTAATCCATCATTAAGTCCTGTTGTCCCTCTATTCTGAAAAGTCTCTGGAATCTGTTCATTTCTCTCCATTCTACTGCCATTGCCTTTATCTCTTTACTGTTATGGCTGGCTTCCTTACCATTCTCTCTGCTTCCATCCTCCTCCTAAATATATGTTCTGTACTCTGGTTACAATGACCTTAAAATACAAATAAGATCATATTATTCCCCTGCTAAAATCCTTTTTACAGGCTTCCCTGATCTCATGATAAAGATCTTTGGTGGTTTTAAAACATAGCTGCAGACTACATTCTCCCCGCTGAATCTAGGTGGTGAGTGTTTCAACTAATAGAGCATGGTGGAAATGATGTGGGACTTCTGAGGCTAAATCTTAAAAGGCTATGCAGCTTCTGTCTTGTTGGTGGAATATTAGTCCTTGGAGCCCTGGGTCACCACATAAGATGTTTTGATGGCCACGTAGACTCCATGTCACCAGGTCCAAGCCACAGAGAATCTACATATTGGGGTTTTGGCGAACAGTCACAGCTGAGCCCAGCCTTTTGAGTTATTTCAGACTAGGAGCCAGATATGTGAGTGAAGAAGACTCTAGATGATTCTGGATCCCCCTACATCAGCCCCTGCATCATCCTCACCATTCCTGTCTTCCCAGCAGAGTCTTGAGACTTTGAGGGGCATAGATAAGCCATTCATATTGTTTCCTGTTTGAATTTCCAAACAGAGAGCATGAACATAAACTGGTAATTGCTTAGGGTGGTTTATTCAGCAATGATAACTGTACCAAAATTCAGATCTTCCACAACAGACGGTTGGTGCACAGTGACTGTTAGCTGAGTGAAAAAAATGGCTAATGGTAATATTATCATTGCTATTGTTTGGGGGGCATATTTAGAAGGCAGGAGAACTTCTGCTGTTGGTTGCAAGTGACATGGTGTTCCCCTGAGCGCTTCTCACTGTGACTGGGAGCAGATGGGAAGGAAAGGGCCTGGGCTGTGTGAGGCTTTGGCCGTGGCATCTTCCTGGTGGGAGGAGAGTCTCGGGACAGGCCAGGGGTTGGAGGATCAAGCAGAGGATACACTCCACACACCAGTTCTCAACTTTGGTCTTTGTACCTGATTCTCGAAAATTGGCCATGGTGGGTGGAGGCAGAGCTCATTCCTGACTAGATGGAGAATTTGGATAAGGTTCCCTCACTGTCCCTGAGCCCTATTTTTATACAGGTGTTGGACAAGAGCCCCACAAAAGTCTGCTTCGGCTCTACGGATCTGTATGTAAAGACGGCCAGGAGACCAGGCAAAGCTGCTCGTAAGTAGTTCTATGATCCAGGCAAAGTCATCAGGGAGGGTTGCAATCTGTAATTTTTTTAAAAAATTAACCAATTGCATCCTCAGTGCATTCAATTCCTAATCCCCTTGAAAAGGATCTTTAGGCATCTAATTGACATATTTTAAGAGACATATTGGCTATTAGACATCAATTGACATCCTTATTAAATATCAATTAACACATTCTCTAACTTGATATTTAATTAGCTTGCTGTAGCTATTCTTTTAAAAGTCAATTAAATGCTTAGAATATTCTTACAAGTTGACTCCGCTGATAGCGATTATGTATGAATTCCCGTCATAAGTGGTTTTTAGTTAATTGCAGGGCAAGCTGATGCTGAGTATACATATCAGGTCTTTCAGTAAGAATTTTAGAATCAATCATTAGATACTTAATGAACCCTCTTCCCAGTGCTGATTATAAATAAAAATCACGTCTGGCCCTGGGACTGTGGGCTATTGTGTTTTCACATTACTGTAGAAACTCTAGGTCAAACAGTCCATGCCCCAGCCTCTGGTTAGAGTCATGCTTCATTTTTAAAAAATTATAATAAAATACACATAGCATAGAATTTACCATCTTAAACATTTTTTTTAAGTATATAGTTCAACATTGTTGTAGAACCAATCTCTAAAACCCTTTTTATCTAGCAAAACTGAAGCCTAATACCCATGAAACCCCCCTGCCCCCACCACCACCCTGTGCTCCCTCCTCCCAGCCCTTGGCAATTGCCCTTCTACTCTTTGCCTCAAGGAATGTGACTGCTCCAGGTACCTTGTGTAAGTGGAATCATACAATAGTTGTCTTTTCATGGCTGGCTTGTCTCACTTAGCATAGTGTTCTCAGGGTCCATCCGCACTGTAGCCTGTGTCAGAGTTTGTTTCGTTTTTAAGAATGAATAATTTTCCATTGTGTGTGTAGACCACATTTCATTATGCATGCATCTCTCTGTGGACTCTTGGGTCGCTTCCGCCTTCTGGCCATTGTGACTAACACTGCTATGAACACAGGTGTATGAATCTCTCTTTGAGACCCTGCTTTCGATTCTGTTGTGTATACACCCAGAAGTGGAATTGCTGGATCACATGGTAATTGACTTTGCTTTTTTGAGGACATCACTTCATTTTTAAGTTTGTTCAATTCAATGTATTCTTTGAACATCTTGGCTAGGTGGACATTCCTCCAATCAGGAGCTTATTCCAGGGGGGATTGCCAACCCAGGAGTAATCTAGCCCAGTGGGGCTACTGCTGTAGGAGTGAGGCCCTCGCACAGATGGTATTAGTGGGAGAGTTCTAGTAAATCGGGTGGTGTGGGCGTGGTGCAGCGAAGGCACCAGGAGGGAGAAGCAGTACTTGGGCAGGGGAGGGGTGCTGAGAAGAGGTAACATAGCTGGCTCAGGTCTCTCCTACACCCTGGTCACTTTCACAGTGCTGGAAGCTTCCCTCACTCCACTACATGTTTGTCCTTCACCTCCGGTATAGGTAATCTCCCTAAAATTACTGAGTTGCTATTATCTGCCTGGAACTCTGCTACATTTTCCTCACATCACCTGTCTGAGAATGAGGAATTGTGAGCTTTTCCTCTGCTTTGCACACAAGACTCCTGAGGCTTAGGAAGGCTCACTAAGCTGCCTGGGATTCCACAGGGCTCAGAGCTGAACAGTCCATGTGTGACTAAGGCCATACCAGTGTGGCTTCCCCCTACACTCTCACGACCGAGGAGCCAGGGTGGTACCTCAGGCAAAGAGGGGGCTTATCTGGGGGCATCACTGTTGTTGAAGTTGTCCAGACTTGTCTGGAGTAACTTGAGTGGCCTTAAGGTCAGGAGCTGGAGTTCGTGAACCTTGTTGGGTTCACATGGGAAAGGACTCTGACCTATCCAAGTTCTTAACAATGGGGTGGACAGGTCCCAGAGGCAGTGAATTCCCTGTCACCTAAAATGTGTTGGCAGAAGCTAAAGGATCATTTGACCACTTGGGAGCGAGTTGCACTAGGGAGTGTTTTGAGGTCACAAGCAGTTCATGCCCACAGTCTTTGCATTTACTGTTCTTTGTGTCTGAAGGGCTCTTCGTGTGTGCCTTGCCATCTTTCAGATCTCAACTTTAATGTCCCCTCCTCGAGGAAGTCTCCTTTGATTACTCATTCAAGGTAAATTTCTTCTTTACCCACCCTGCTATTCTCTATTTCAGAGACCTGTCTGATTCTTATGCAACATTTTCACAATTTTTAATTATTTAGTTTCTTTGCTTGTTTAATGCCTGTGTCCCTGATACAGACCAAGTTGTTTTGTCTCCCATCTACATCCCTGCTGCCTGGCACACAGTAGGATCTCAATATGCATTTTTTGGATGGATGTATAAGTGGGTGGATGGATAGATAGATGGATAAATGAATAGATAGATGGATGGGAGGAAGGATGGATGGATAACTTCCCAGGGTTTCAGGTTCAAGCTTCTCTGTGTGCTCAGGCCATCCATATGTATACATTTTCTGCTGTGTGGGGTTTCGTCTTCAGTTCCCATGGGTAAGAATTATGACTTCTCCTTAGGGAATCACTGTAATGAACTGGTTAGGAGATCATTATAAGAGAGAATTTTTATGGTTTTGACCCCAGAATTAACCACATGAACTCTGATAATGAGGAGAATCAGAAACTGAGCAAATTCATTTGAACATAGTTTAACATGCTTTTCAGCATGTAGGCCACTAACAAGAATGGCTGTTTTTCACAACCAAATCTCCTCTGAAGGGTTCTCCCTGGATGTGCCTGAGTCACAGCCAGCTCTCTTAGAGTGTGGCCTGAAGACCTCCGGAGATAGGTTCACTCTGAGCTTTGTTAAAATGCAGATTCTGGGGCCCAGCCCAGACCTGGTAAATGAGAACCTTGAGATGATCTTGGCTCCAGTGGCATCCTCTCTGATTCCAGAGAGTGTCAGTATTTACGCAGCTGGGAGACTATCTAGTACAGACCCTAAGAGATGGTGAAACTGAGGCCCAGAGAGAGGCAGTCACCTATCTGAGATCCCACCACAAGTCTGTGGTGGAGATTAGACTAGAATCTTCTCTTTCTTCTAGACCAGCTTCTACCTGATAACAGACAAGAGGGAATGGGATTTAGGGTAAAAATAATCATAATGCTCCCAACCTTAAATTTATATTTAACAGTTAGCCCCAATTTTCTACATATAATATCCATTAAATAATTAATGTTCTTTAAAATAGGCTATGCTCCCTCATGCCTTTTTACTCCTGGAACATGAAACCCTTTCAGATCATCATTAATTAAGATGCTTGATGGCCCCAAGAGGTAGCCAGACACCCACAGAAACTTGGTAATTCATTCTCAATACTGTGAGATACAGTCTGCATTCCAGGATGTTCCCAATTCAAAGACTGCCAAGGAACGAGGAGGAGGTGCGACTGGAGAGAGACTACTGTAGGTCCTGGGGCTGCCACGCATGAGACAGCCTACAGTTTTTTTCCCTGCATTCTGGTATGTCAGCCTCACAACCTGGTGCAGGGGAATTATCACTTTACAAATTGAGGCCACGGAGGCTCAGACCACAGGGTCATGTCTTCACCACAGTGGCATTTGAGGGAGTGATAAATCTGTGTCACTTTCCCACGCATTGAGGTGGTGACTTATCCTATGCTGTTTTTAAAACATGCTCTGCTTGTTGGTTGATCAGTCCTTGACCAGCCTGACCGAGTGCAATGGAGGGTGTTCATCCTGGGATGAAGCAGAGATGAAGAAAGCTCTGCAGAGTTGGGGTCTGGGGTTCAACAGTGGCCATGTTGTGGAGGACCTGCCTCAAGGTGACTGGTTATTTGTAAGTCCGTCTTGTGTTTTTGAGGAACCTTCCCTTAGATCCATCAAGGCCTTCAGAGGTACACACACCATCCCCCTAGCTGTTTTTTCTTTCATTTATTCAACATATATTCATCGAGCTTCTACTGAGTCCCAGGCACTGTTTCAGATGCTGGGGGAACAGCAGTGAGCAGGAAGAAACTCTGAGTGACCCAGGCAGTAAATCAGCCAGCATGCCAGCGAGTGACTCACTGTGACGCCTGTAAAGAAGGTTGTAGGTGTTGCTGTGGTTCAGGCACTGAGGAGGCAGCCACTTCCAGAGGCTGGCCGGGGAGGGCCTCTCTGAGGGACAGAGCTTTCAGACTGAAGGGCAGGGAGGAGCTGGCTCTTCAAAGATGGGCTGTAAGGGTGCTCTTGGCATGTGCTGAGGCTCAGAGGTTAGGAAAAGTTTGATATGTGTGTATGGAACTCAAAGGAGACTCCGATGCTGCCTTGGGTGGTGGGAGGCTGGGGGATGGGGAGGGTGGGCAAGTGGATCTGGGCTAGGTCTACAGGATCAGTGAGGGTGTTTTGGCCCTGGATAAGGAAACAGGGGTCCCTGGAGGGGTTGGAAAAGAGGGACACAAACTAACCTAGTCCTATGCGATCCCTGTGGCTCTGGAGTAGACCACAGGTGGGGGCAGGGAGCTGCAGGCAGCCCAGGTGAGCTGGGCCAGCGGCCTGCTCTGGGGATAGAGTAGTAGAAGCCCGAGCCAGTGGGCGCCTGGGTGGCTCAGTTGGTTAAGTGACTGCTTTCGACTCAGGTCATGATCCCTGAGACCTGGGATCGAGCCCTGCATCAGGTTCCCTGCTCAGCAGCGGGAAGCCTAGCCTGCTTCTCCCTCTCTCACCCTCCCTGCTTGTGTTCCCTCTCTGGCTGCGTTTCTATCAAATAAATAAATAAAATCTTTAAAAAAAAAAAAAAGCATGAGCCAAGGTCACACCCAGATATATTTGGTGGAAGAAGGGACCCAGGGGTGAAGTTCTGTCAATCACCCCATAGCTCTAAGCAAAGCCTGTGTCCCTGTGTGGCCCTGCTGAATCCAGGGACCTGGTCCATCAGGAAGTGGGTGAATCCATCTTAGGGAAGATCCCTGCCCTGTAGACGCTGAGCCTCTGTTTAGAGTGAGCCCCTCTCCTGGGCTCAGAGAGATGTGAGGTCCCACGGCTCTGGAGGAAGTCATAGCCCTGTGGGGGGAGGAGATAAGAGGACCAGCATACCATGGTTAAATACCTACACTCAGTAGGAGCTCTGATGGTGGGCAGCAGGAGGCCTTTCTAGAAGGAGGCAGAGAGGGAACCATAGGACCAAAGACGTAACCAGCAGGGATGTGAGAGCCGCTAGTGAGAGTCGAGGGCAGTGGTGGGTGGGGAGTAGGTGGGAGAGACCCTCTAATAAGTGCTGTTTTGGGATTGAGGATGAGCCTCCTCTGTCCAGGCAGGGAAGCAGGAGACCTGGCTATGGCTTCCATTTGGCCCTGAGTGAGCAGCTGCATGAAGTGGCCAGTCAAGTCCTTCTGTAGTGTTCCTGCCACCCACTGAGCCTCTACGGGCTACCTCTCAGCATTGCCCGCTCATGGTAAAAATAATTTCCCCAACCCGCTGGGAAGATTTATAAATCTATTTTATTTCTTTAATATGGCATATGTTAAAAAGTATTTAATTATTTAGATCAGCATACTATTTAAGATTGTGTTACAAAGTTTATGTTTAATACAATCGTTATACAGAAAGGGACATTTTTTATCTTCCTCCTTTAAAAAGAAATGCAAACAATTGATTTACTTTGAATTAATTATATAACAAACTGTACAGTTTTCTGACAAATACATCTTTAGATGACGTATCATGTTTGATTTGGGGAACGAATCCATGTTAAAATGGAGATTGACATTTAATCATGTTCATCATCAAAACAGAAAAATTGCTTTCAGGGCTTGATGTGAGGAATTCTTGCATTTCATGGCTAAAATAAAAGCCATTGGCCTATTAATTTTGAGGTTTTGTTTCAAATTAATTAAAGAGGAGTGAAGACTTCAGGCTGGTGTTGGTAAGACCTAGTCAAGGAATACATTGTGGGCTCATTTTTCCCTCCCAATAAATGAAAAACCAAATTGGTTGTACTCATGTCTGAGTTTCCTCTATAATTGGTTTTAAAGGTGCTGGAAGCATATGGATGTGCTTTGTAAGAGCTGTGATCAGATGGCACCAGTGAATATTACCATGAGGCACATACAGTGAATTATCATCATTCCAGCGATGTTCATTAACTTGTATTTCACTGTCATCAAACTTCCTGTCCTTAACCAAATTCTGTTATGGCTATAAATTAAACAGGGTATGAGTAAGAATGTGAACTTGAACTGTCATACAGTCAAAATCATGCAAGCAGATGTGAAATTACAACAGCGATAATGCCCTACATAAGATACTTATTACAGTGCCTGGAATATACCAAGTGGCCTATAAAGGTTCACCATGATGATGCTGATAATGCCATGAAGGAGAGGGACATGATGCATGTTGTGTATGATACAGGATTTGGTCCAGAAGGGAGGGCTGTGGAGTTAAACTTCTATGTGACAGTGAGCAAACTGATTAACCTTTCTGTGTTTCAGTTTCTTCATCTGTAACTTGGAGATGATTAAGATGTCTGTCATAGATTTGTTGTGAGGTTTAAATGAATTAATGTATGCAAAGTGCTTAGAATGTTTTGAGCACATGGTAAGAACTAAAAATGTTACTTTCAAAAAGTCATCTTCCATCATTTTACCATCATCGTATTGTTATGTCCAGGGAGGCTTTGCAAGGAAATGACCTTGAGCTGTGCTGTGAAAGATGAGTCAGTGGTACCTAGGCAACCGTAGGAGGGACAAGCATCCCAGGCTGAAGCCCTGCAGATCCGGGATGGTGGTACATTTGGGGAGTGAACAAAGCTAGTGGGGCTGCAGCTATGTGATCAAGGGAGAGCGGGACATAAGGCTGGAGAGAGAAGCTGGAGCCAGAGCAGGTAGAGGCTGGGAGGCTTGACTAGGACTTTTGGTGTTTTTCCTCAGAACAGTGTGCCAATCAAGGGTTTTAAGCAGGGGCAGAGTCCCAGTTGGATTTGCCATTTGGAAAGCTCCCTCTAGTGGTGTTGGGAGAATGATTGGGAAGAGCCCAAGAGGGCTTCGGTGGGGTGGGGCTAGTCAGGATGAGGAGAGCAGAGGACAGTCTGTAGTAGGTGGTCCCACAAGAGCTGGTGATGAGTGGGGCCGATGTGAAGGGTGAAGAAAAGGGTGGAGGCAGGGACAGCTTCCCCTTTAGTTCATGTAGCCATTGGGTGGATGATGGTATCTGAGAATGATGCTGATGGGGTGAGTTGCTTTATGTCTCTGAGCCTCACTTTCCTTATTTATGCCCTCCATCCTGTTGTGAGGAATATTAAGTAAGAGAACACATGAAAGTCAACACAGCCCCTAAAATGTGTCTTCTTCCCCGAGACTCAGTGCTTAAGACTTGCCCCTTAGATCACATGGGTGTGGATAGAATGAAGTGTACCTATCACCCACATTTAAGTCTGTGGGTCTTCATTTCTCATCTATAAAGTGTGGTTCAGAACTCCTGAACCACAGATCTCTATGAGCCTCTGAAGAATGACAAGTGAAGGAACTTTCTTCCCATGGAGGGCCATACTCTTTCGGGGGCTGGCAAGGCTGGGAGTGCCTCCGAGACATTTGCTCTTCCCACACCCTCCCTTCTGCAGGCATGCCCCAGCGTACCCACTTTTGTGTGCACAGTGCACATGGACACACATGGGAGCTCACAGATTCCTCCTGACACACACACACACACACTCTGCAAAAGATTTTAACTTAGGGCTCCAGAGTAGTGCTATCATACAGAAACATAATGCAAATCAAATGGGTAATGTTAAAATTTCTTGCAGCCACATTACAAAGTAAAAAGAACTCATTTTAATACCATATTTTATGTAACCCAGCATAGCCAAAATATTGTATAATATTATGTAACCAAACTAAAAATTTATTAATGAGATATTTTAAGTTATTTTTTCATACTAAGTCTTATAAATTCATTGTGTATTTTACACTTTGAAGATACATGTGGCTAGTGGCTACCATACTAGACAGCACATCTCTGGATTATCTGCCCATTCAACAGATGGGGAGCCTGAGGGTCAGTGACTGGCTCTGGAGATTGCAGGCTCTTGGCATTATCCGATGTCACCCTGCCATGCCAGCTGTCTGAGGTGCCTCAGCGCCTTCCCAGCATCCCCCACACTGCTCCCACCTCCAGCCATCAAGGAGACGCGGTGCCTGCCCAACACCTTATTTAACCTGCTGGTCTGTGGGAGCATCAGCTGGAGGCACCGGCTTGACGGGCAGGGAGGGAATGCTGGGGTCTGCACCTGGAAGGACCACATGGAAGGCAGGGAAGGCTGAGATGGGCATAAACACTGTGGGCACAGTGGATTGGTCCTGGGGCCAGGATATCCATTCCCCAGCCCCACCTGTAGCTGCTGAGGCCAGACTTCACTGATATGATGGATGGCTGACCCAGATCCTAGCACCGCCCTCCCTTCACATCTGTAAAGATAGATGTGTCTTCAGGCTAGATAGGAGGTAAGGAGTTCCCTAGAACTGTGGGTCAGAGCCCTTTAGCTTCAGCTCAGCAGCTGCTGAAAGTCTCTGCATCCACTATCATGTGGGCTCCAGGATGAGGCCCGCTGGAACTGGGCCCTTTGAGAGCGGGATTGGAAGGCTAGACCATGGAGGGCCTGTGGGCCACAGGGGTTGGAGAGGAGCAGGATTCCTGGGGTAGCTTCCTGGGCTCTGCTCCCTGACACCTGGCCTTGGAGAGGAGGCAGTAACATCTGCCACACACTCAGGGCCAAGTGCCATCAAATTTAATCCTCTTAGTGACCCATGGGGAAGTTGTACCATGACCATCCCCATTTTACAGATGAGGAAACTGAGGCTCAGCAGGGTAAGGAAACCTGCCCAAAGTTCCACCATCAGTAGCAGGATGAGAGCTGGATTTATTTCTGACCACCCTGCATTAGGGGTGCTTTTGCTTGTCATTTAAGCCAAGCAAACTGCATTGGTCAGCCAGATCTCTTGCCAGCCTCCTGTCCAGAGAGCCAGCTGCTCTGTGGCTTAGGGTTACCTCAAATGCAACACACCCAACCTCACCCCCGAATGGCCTCTGCTCTGTCCCCTCTCTGGAGGTGGAAGACTCTCAGAGCTTAATTATACTCCCAGAAATCACACTGGACCTCCTGTTCCTCCCTCAGCCCCACACCTAGGGATTCATTCTCTCATTCGTCCAGCAAACATTTATTGAGCACCTACTATGACAAGGCACTATTCTAAGCTAAAGGAGAAGTCGGTATACAAAATAGACAAAATGTTCTACATTCTCTCAGAGACAGACTAAAGAGTAAACATAAAAAATGAGCAATTGATGTGTGTTGGAGGATAGTAGTTGCTATGGAGAAAACAGAGCTGGGTAAGAGGAATTGGGAATCTTGGCAGGGAGTGTGTTGCAATTTTTAATAGGTGGTCAGATCAGAGTAAGTGGACACTGAGCAAGGACTTTAGAGGATCAAGAGAACTAGTCATGAGTATAATGGAGGGAAGAGCATTCTAGGAAGTGGAACAACTAGTGCAAAGGCCCTGAGGAAGAGAGGAAGAGAGCCTTGCATGTTCATGAAATAGCAGAGTGTGGGTGCAGAGGACTAAGAAGAGGAGACAGAAGTTAGTAGATGAAGTAGGAAAGAAAACAGCAGGAAGAACATGCAGGGATTCATGGGACATTGGCTTTTACTGTCATTGAAGTGGGCAGAAGAGTCAGGTACTCTGATCTGCCCTCTAAAATTTCAAGTGGGGAGGCAGGAAGGTCAGTAAGGAGATTGCTGCTGAATCCAGGTAAGACAAGATGGTAGTTGGGACAGGGGAGGGTGAGGAGGGGTGGGAGCAGATTAGTTCGATTTCCATTGTGTTTGGAAGGGCTTGCTGATGGATTAAATGTGGAGTGTGAGAGGGAAGGAGGAGTCTGGGGTGTCTCCCCCACTTCCTGCATTCTGGGTTTGGCTTGAGCAACCAAAATGTGGAGTCACCACCAACTGTGATGAGTATGACTGTGTGTGAAGCAGGTTGGGGAACACCAGGAGTCCACTTTGGACATGTGGGGGCTGAAAGGCCTCCCAGACACACACATGGAGACACTGAGAGGGAGTGGAGTTGATGGGGCTTGGGTGGGGAGTGAGGTCTGGGCTGCTGTCACTGGCATGAAGGTGGAGTGGTGCTAATGGCCTGGACTTGTGGGCAAAGGTGAGTCCTGGGGTCCTGGATCAGAGGAGGGCTGAGGAGGAGTTGCCAGTGGGGTGGGAGAAGGACCAGGAGGACCAGACTGCTATGGGTCAAGTGACAGGAAGACTGAGCTCTAACTAATGTGGAGCTCATCTATGACTGCTTCTCCAGGTCTGGACAGTCCCCTTTTGCCCCCATTGTAGGCTGAATTACGGCCCCCAAAGATGTCAGCTCCTAATCCCTGGAACCTAATGTGGGAAGTGGTCTTTGCAGATGTGATTGAGTGAAGGATTCTGAGATGGGGAGTTATGTGGGTGGGCCCTAGGTACGATCACAGCTATAAGAGGGGAACAG
The DNA here is from genome assembly GCA_004023965.1 of Spilogale gracilis. Lineage (NCBI taxonomy): Eukaryota > Metazoa > Chordata > Mammalia > Carnivora > Mephitidae > Spilogale > Spilogale gracilis. Next base: position 22,839 of record PITA01004234.1, read on the forward strand.
AGGGGATCTAACACAGACTGAAGGACAGTGTGAAGGCAAAGGTGAGCTTGAAGTCTGGGCAGCACGGCCCTTAGGAGCTGGAAGAAGCAGAGAACCGATTCAGTGATGGCCTGCTGACACCTCGATTTCAGATTCTGGCCTCTAGAATTGTGAGAATAAACTGTTGCTTTAAGCCCCCAAGGGTGTGGCAAGTTTGTTACAGCAGTGCCAGGAAACAGCTGCACTCCCTCTGGCATCAGACACCCTCCTGTCTCCATCTTTGTCATCGGCATCCAGCAGTATACCAACCTCAGCACCAGACTCTGGCTCCTGCCTGCCGCCCTGCCCCCAGTCCTCCCTTCACTCACAGTATGAGCCAGTCACTTTGCTCCCGAACTCCCCCAGCATAGAGCCCTCATGTATTGGCCCCAAGTGCAAGACTTTTCCTGACGCTGCCCCACTACTTGTTCCGTACCCATTTGTCACCACTGCCTTCACCCTCCTGGCCTTGGCACCTGCTGTTCCCTCAGTCTGGAACCTCTTGCGGTAGATACCCTCAAGTGTCTCCATGGCTTGTTTCTTCATGAACTTCAGGTCTTTGCCCAAAGCCTTCCCCAGTGACCGATTTCAAAGTGCAGTCCCCTCTTCCTCACCTTTCTGATGCCCCTGCCCAACCTGGTCTTTCTCCATGGTACTTATCACTACCTATGAATATTCGTTCGTTATCTGTTCTTCCCACTAGAACTATATTCCACAGGGCTAGGGAATTTAGACGGGGGGTCTTAGGTAATGAACATTTATTTCTCACAGTTCTGGAGTCTGGGAAGCCTAAGATCAAGGCGCTGGCAGGCCGGCTCCACGTCTGGTGAGATGTTTGGACTCTCATCACTTTATAAGGCTGCAGATCCCATCCTGAGCACTCCACCCCCATTGACCTCACCCAAGCCGAAAAGCCTCTGGAAGGTTCTACCACGAGTACCATCACACTGAGGATTAGGCTTTAACATATGAATTTGGAGGGGAAGCCCTCATTCAGTCTGTAGCAGGAGTGTTTGGGGGTGATCTGTAAGGCCTTTTGGGACCCTCAATCCTTTGCAATCCTCAAGGTCAAAGACTCCTAACCTTTCTGAGCTGTGGACCTCTTCCCTGAGCAAGCCTTCTAAATACACAAAATAAAATGGGTTAGATTATGAAGGATTCCAATTACATTAAAATGCAGGTACCAAAATATTAGAAAAGCATATTTTTGTTACAGTAATAAATGTGCTGCTTTATTAACACACTAAACACCAAGATCCAGGGACAGGTCTAATTACTGTCATAATTTTGAACCAATGACGAGTGTAAACAATCTTTTAAGGTAGCAGTAGTGATAGTAATGTGACATGAAAGTATCTGCTATTTCTCTTGGTGACAGTCATGGGCACTGCAAATCCTGTGGTTTGCTGTTAACATTCATAGGGGAAGGAAATGATACATTTTAGTTAGAGGTGAATGAAGAGGAAGATACAATTTTCTTTTCAGCTTCTAAATTGCCAACCCTCCTCCCCTCTGTCATCACTGGGGTTGGAGGTGAGCAGGGAAAGGCTGCAACCCCAGGATCTGTGTGCACAGGGAGGTGCTCTTGAGGAGTGTACCCTCTATAGCTATAATAGGAGGGCATTGAGAAGCAAGCCCCATCAGCAGGCAAACCTGAGATCTTCATAGGCCCTGCCCCTTACTCCCTTTTAACCCTGGTGAGTCACAAAACGTCCTTTCTCAGGAAGACCAAATATAAACAGTTCAGGATTATCTTGAGAACAAGATGTTTGTTTACTTTTTAAAATTGCAGACATGGCAAAGCCCTCAGGCCTACAACGGCAATTAATAATAATTTAGGTCGGTCTCTCCTGGGGCAAAGCTTCATCTTCATTTTAGAGATGAAGACCAATCTTGCCCTTGTTTTGTGTTCAGGTAACATTATGTTGCTTATGTCTTCTTAGTCACAGATATTTGAATTGCTCTGACCCTCCCCCCAAACCCCCCACCTCCTGGCCCAGATTATATAAGCAATACATTCTCATTGTAAAAAATTCCAAATACTCAGAAAGTGAAATTTCCCCCATTTTAACTCATCCCCCAATGGAGTAGACTACATCATGCATGCTTTTTTGTCACCACGCATGTACTTACGCACATTAGAAGTTTTTTTCCAAAACAGCATCCTATGAAAATTGTTCTACAGCTTATATTTTTCACATAGGGTGTCACAATTATTATTTGCCTATAATCTGTCTCCTCAACTAAGAATCTGAGGTTTGGGGAGAAATGCTGTGCTTCATTTTTCTGTAAGTCTAATACTTTGCCCAATAATTTGTACATAGTAAGATTTAATAAATATGTGCTGAACAACCAAATCAATGGATAAATGATTTTTTCCCAGATTGATATTATAAATACCTTTCTGTGTCTGTCTATTGAACAATACTTCATTGTTTCAGGGTTGCTGAGAATTAAGTTGTATGGATGTGATGAATTCTCAGTAATCACTAATAGGTAGCTCAGCTTGGGTTATTTCCAATTTTTTAAGCTTATATCTGTTCTGCACTGAATATCCTTATAACATATTTCTTTGCATACTTCCTTATGTATTGTGTAGACTTACAGAAAGGCTTCTTTTGACGTATATTGCCAGACTGCCCTTTTAATAGGTTGTACCAAATTACAGTATTATCACCAGAGAATCTGCTTTTCTATTCTCTCCCTAACACTGAATATTAAAAAATATGCATATTTTTGAAATTTCAATCTTAGAGAAAAGTTGCTAGAACAATGCAGAGGACTCCCAAATACCCCTCACCCAGATTTCCAAATAGTTAACATTTTATCACATTTGTGCTGTCTTTCCATTATTTTTTCTCTGAATCTTTGGAGGGCAAGCTGCAGACATAATATTCTATCATCTCTAAACACTGCAGTGTGTATTTCCCCAAACCACATTCATGCTGCTATGTAATCTCCACGCAACTTTCCAAATCAAGAAACCAACTTTGGTGCCAGTACCACCATCCGGTGCACAGATCTCATTCAAGTCAATTGTCCCAATCATGTGTGTTTTCCCTTCTGGTTCATGATCTTCTCAAAGAATATGTATTGCATTTAGTTCTTTCAGGTCTCCAGTTTCCTCCAATCTGGAAGAGTTCCTCCATTTCTTCCCTGTGTTTTGAGGCCTCTATAGTTCCAGAGGGTATGGGCCTTACATTTTCTAGGATGACCCTCAACCCAGATCCACTTGAAGTGCTCGCAGTTGCATTCAGGTCCTGCTTCTTGGGCAGAAAGACCACAGAAATGATGCCGTGCAATTTCAGTGCATTGTGTCAGGAGGCACATGGCAGTGACTCATCCCATCCCGGAGATGTTAACATTGGCCTCTGGTCATGTTGGTGCCTGCCAGCTTTCTCTACCTTAAACTTACCATTGCCCTTTGTTACCATGGGTATGTTGTCTGAGGTTCTGTTACTACTCATCAGACCTTCTCCATAGATGGCTCCCGCTTGGATCAGCCACCTCCATGATGGTTGCCAAATGGGGATTTTCTATCCCCACTATTCCTTCTACACTAATTAGTTGGCCTTGTGTTGTACGGAAAGGCTTCCCCCCCCCCTTTCTCCCATTGTTTTTTGTATCAGCAGGAGCTTGTGGATCCTTATTTTATAACCCATTTGCATCATTACTTATTTTGATCCTCAGATTGTCCCAGATTTGCCCAGTGGGAGCCACTTTGAGGACACAGTATCTCTTGTGTCCTGTTGACTTGACTCTATCATTTCTTGATCATTTCCTTACCTTCTGGCACAGTGAGATATTCTAGGCTCATCTCATCTTGCATTTTCCCTGACTCAGCCTTGGAATCAGTCATTTCTTTGATTTGTCCTGGTTTATTTCAGTGAAGGATGATATTTAAAACCTAGATATGGGAACTCAGTATGCTCATTGCTACTGGGACACCATTGCTTCTGTCTACCAAGCTATGTATCTACCTATATAATTGATGTAATCTATGTGTATATTTATCTACCTACCTATCTGTGTATGCACATATACATGCATAGTCATTTATTCACCTTTAAGTTATTTCCATACCTACTTGTCTACATATTAGAGAACCATGAGTTCATATTGATTCCTCCAATTCTAATCCAACACCTCAGGGTTCTTTCTAGCCTTCCCTTTACATTTGTAAATCTTTTCAGCAGTTAAAATTTTGGCTCTCCTTGTTATCCTCAATATTTTTATTTGTTCAATTGATTTACTTTTTTGCTTGATGTAACCCATCTCCCCACTTGCCTTCTGTCTTCCCTGCCCACCAGCTCAGCACCTGCCTCGCCATCTTGCAACTTTAGCTGCACTATCAGCCCATACCCCAAGTCTCCCTCACCACCCAGCCTCTTCAGCCTTTGGTCACAGTGGCTTCACAGACTTCCCTGTGATCCTCCCCGCTGCCAGCCCTGCGTCCTTGGCCACGGTTGAGTGCCTCCCTGCTCCTACTCCCCCTCAGTATTTTCAGTTACTAAATATTGCAAATCTTATAGTTTAAAATAAATGTCAGTGAGTTCTTTAGTCGTTAGTGAGGTTGAGTATCTTTTCATGTTATTTCTTTTGAATTGCTTACTTATTTTGCCCATTTTTCTACTAAGCTCAGCTATTTTCTTACTGGTATGAAAGAGCTCTTTGTACAGTAGAGACCTGGGCTCTTGGTCATATGCTACAATTTGTCTTTTGAATTTGCTTACAGTGTTCATTACTATTTAACATTTTTACATGTTAAAATAAGCCTGTTTTTTTTTTCAGGGTTTCATTTCCTGAATTTTTAAAAAAGATTTTATTTATTTATTTGACAGAGAGAAACACAACGAGAGAGGGAACAGAAGCAAAGGGAGTGAGAGAGGGAGAAGCAGGCTTCCTGCCCAGCAGGGAGACCGATGTGGGGCTCGATCCCGGAACTCCGGGATCATGACCTGAGCCGAAGGTAGATGCTTAACTGACTGAGCCACCCAGGTGCTCCTGGAATATCTTTCAGTATTAGGATAAAGATTGGGAAATTTTTCCCCCCAAAGGGCTCGATGGATATCCCAATATCTTTTATTATATAATCCATAATTTTCTAACTTAAATTATTGCCATTATTACAAATTAAACTTCAATATATATTTGAGTGTAATTGAATTCTCCAGTTTGTTTCACTGATTTGTCACTCTTTTAAGGTAACATGCCACCTCATTGATCACTGTAGTTTACATTTTTTAATACATATTATAATTGTATTTACATAGTTTATAAGTTTAAAAGTTTACATATTATAATACATTTTAATACCTGGTAAGGAAAATCCCCTTTCATTGTTCTTTACAAAGGATTTTTACAGCTCTCTATATTCATTTTTCTTAGCAAAGTTTAGAATTATTTTGCTAAGATCCCCAAAAATGTTTTTGAGGTTTTAATTTGGATTGCATTAAATTTTAGAAGCATTTGGAAGAATTTATATTTTTATGATGCTAGATTCCTCATAGAAGAAGGTATCTATTACCATTCATGCAGGTCTTTACTTTTTATGTCCCTACATAACATTTTCTATTTCTCTGCATTACAGTTCTGTACATTTCCTGTTATGTTCATTCCTAAGTATTTTCTTATTTATGCTGCTATTGGGAAATGAGTCTTCTATTCCATCATATTTTCTGACTAGCTATTACTCGTACATCTGAAAGCATACTGAGAGGAAGCAGTCCCTGATTGTTAGACAGATGGGCTTTGGTGTGGGGCTACCTGGATTTCATTGTGGCTCTTGTCATTCACAAGCTGTATGACTGCGGGCTGGCGACTCTGCCCCTCTGAGCTTCAGTTTCCTCATTTTTAACATAAAGATAAAAATGGTACCTATTTGATGGCAATGTGCCTGGTGAATAGTAAGTCCTTAATAACTGTTAGCTATTATTATTTAAAATTTCTTGTAATAAGCTATTTTCCTGAGCTATTATAGTGTATGCATTTTCCTGAATTATTGTCTATAATTTTTTAAAAGATATTTATTTATTTATTTACCTGACAGAGAGATCACAAGTAGGCAGAGAGACAGGCAGAGAGAGAGGAGGAAGCAGGCTCCCTGCTGAGCAGAGAGCCCAATGTGGGTCTCGATCTCAGGACCCTGAGATCATGACCTGAGCTGAAGGCAGAGACTTAACCCACGGAGCCACCCAGGTGCCCATCTTATAATTTTTGTATTCTTGTATTGAATTGTTACATTATTTCTAATAGTTTATCAGTGATTCTTTTAGATCTCTTTGGAAGGAAATTATATAATATATGACTACTTTGTTACCTCCTTTCCAAGAGCTGTACCTTGTTTTATTTTCTTATTTAGTTGTGATGTCCTGATCTTATTTCTGATTTATCAGAAATACTCCTACTGCTTAACATTTTTTTTTTTATTGTTACTTACATCCCCAGTACCCACCACCAAGCTCTCCCATCCCTCCACCCCCCTCCCTCCAAGTCCCTCAGTTTGTTTCTGTGTCCAAAGTCTCTGTTGTTTCGTTTCCCTCCCTGGATTACCCTAGTTCCCATTTACTTTCCTTTTCCCACTGTCCTCCAGGTTACCCCTCATGCACCGCAAGTAAGTGAAACCATGTTACTGCTTAACTTTTGAATAAGGTGTTTGTTATTGGAGACACAGGTATGTCTTTATCTTAAAGATGTCCACACCCAAAAAGAAGATGAACACATCAAAAAATGGGCAAGAGACATGAAGAGGCACTTCTCCGTAGAACAAACGGCTAACAGACACATGAAAAAATGTTCAGCGTCACTAGCTATCAGGGAAATTCAAATCAAAACCACACTGAGATACCACTTTACACCAGTCAGAATGGCCAAAATTAACAAGACAGAAAACAACAAGTGTTGGAGAGGCTGCAGAGAAAGGGGAACGCTCTTACACTGTTGGTGGGAATGTAAAGTGGTGCAGCCGCTTTGGAAAACAGTGCGGAGATTCCTTAAAAAGTTAAAGATAGAGCTACCCTATGACCCTGCAATTGCACTACTGGGCATTTACCCCAAAGATACGGATGTAGTGAAAAGAAGGGCCGTATGCACCCCAATGTTCATTGCAGCAATGGCCACAATCGCCAAACTGTGGAAAGAGCCAAGGTGCCCATCAACAGATGAATGTATAAAGAAGATGTGGTACATATATACAATGGAATACTATGCCTCCATCAGAAAGGATGAATATCCAACTTTTGTAGGAACATGGACTGGACTGGAAGAGATTATGCTGAGTGAAATAAGCCAAGAAGTGAAAGTCAAGTATCGCATGGTTTCACTTACTTGCGGTGCATGAGGGGTAACCTGGAGGACAGTGGGAAAAGGAAAGTAAATGGGAACTAGGGTAATCCAGGGAGGGAAACGAAACAACAGAGATTTTGGACACAGAAACAAACTGAGGGACTTGGAGGGAGGGGGGTGGAGGGATGGGAGAGCGGTGGGTACTGGGGACACCTAAAGCGTGGAGCACTGGGTGTGGGGAATGGGGAATGAATCTTGGAACACTGGAAAAAATTTTTTTTTAGTAACAATAAAAAAAAAAGATGTCCAGAGATAGCTAAATAGATATGCATTTGACAATGTTATAAAACAGTATTATTTAAAATTCTTTTTCATTAGAAATGGAAATTTCATTTTATCTAATACCTCCTCCCTGCTACCTGCCAACATCTAAGGAAATGATCTTGTCATTTTTCTATTTTAACCTATTAGTATGGTAAATCTTAATTACAGATTTCCTAACATTACACTACCCTCATAGTCTTGGAGTAAACCTCTGCTTGTATATTATGGTAGTTTTTAATGTACTGCTGTAATTTGTTTGTTAATGTATTGAATGTATTATAATCAGTTTTCTTTTTCCTTGTTGTTTTCAGCTTTTAGTGTCATATATATACCTGCTTTCTTAAAAATTCAGAATATTGCTTCTTTCCAAATGCTCTGGATTGCTACCTTTTTTCTTTAGTTGTATTGAAAGGTTATCCTATAGTAAAATTGACTTTTTTGGGGAGAAATATGCAGTTTTCTGAATTTCAACATATATATTCAACATTTATGTGTGTGTGTGCGTGTGTGTGTGTGTGTGTGTGTGTCTGTTAATGTAATTGACACCATCATCAGGTATAGAATTATTCCATTGCCTCATATATCCCTCTTGTGTTGCTAACCCAAGAGAAAAGGAGGGAGGGAAGGAGGGGGAGAGGTGGAGAGAGGGCGATGACATGGAGGAACCTGTAGAACACAGAAGCAAGGAACAAGGGGGTCCCAGAAATGTTTTCATGGGATACCAGGTAGAATACTGGACTATGGTTAGTGGGTTGGGGATGCTGACAGTCATAGTACCTTGCACCTTAAGATTACTTTGTGGCCATAGACTGTTAAAATCTAAGGACATGTTAGTTAACACTTGTTTGGAATTTAACTATTGAAAACAATGAGTTTTCTAAATCTAGTTTCAGCTTCTTTTTAATTTTATTTTATTTATTTGAGAGAGAGAGAGGTTGAGAGACCAACAGACAAGAAGACGCTATGCGGAGCCTGACCCGGGATTCAATCTCATGGCCCTGAGATCATGACTGGAGATGCAATCAAGAGTTGGTTGCTTAACCCACTGAGCCTCCCAGGTGCCCCTAGCTTCAACTTCTTGATTTCTTCTTTGAGCCAAGAATTGTTGAGGGCAGAAATTGGAAGGAAGAAAGGAAGGGAGGAAGGAAAGGAGGGAGGGAGGGAGGAAGGAAGGGAGGAAGGAAAGAAAAAGTCTCAATTTCTAGAGGCTTTTTTTGTCTTTGCTATTAATTTACATTTTCATGACATCAAGGTCAGAGTTTGTGAGCTGTAATATATATACATATATACTTTTAGAATTATCAGGTTTCCTTTGTGGCCTAACACATAACAAATTTTGCCAACAACACATGACTCCCAAAGAAAAAGAATATTCTCTGTTTCCTGTGCACAGAATTTAATACATCGTGTACAGTCATACTTAATACATATTATTAATTACATCATTTAGGTTGTGTATATCCTTAATATTTTAACTTAGTAAAAAATTGAGAGAGAGGAGTTAAAGTTCTTTTTCTTGTATTTCTGTTATTCCACAGTGTATTTTTCTGGAGTTTTTACTTCATATATTTTGATGCTATGTTATCTGAAGGGTCATGATATTTGTTCTCATTGTGTTTCATACCTTTAATTCATACGGGTGCTGCTTTCTCTCATTCAGTACGTATGGGTTTCAGTTCAGCCTTTTCTCATATTCAGATCATGGATCCTGGTTTAGTTTCCATTTACCTGGATCATCCTTGAAAATCTTTTTACCTTTTAAAAAAAGAAAAAAGAAAGAGAATCTTTTCACTTTTCACTACAGTCCATTCCTTCTTGCCTCCTTCTTCTGCCCTTTACTGTGTCACTAATACAGTTTATCAGACATGTTTGCTTTCTTAAAAATGATATACTCAGGCCTCTTTTTTCTTGATTTGTCAAGAAACAGAACAGTGTGTGATAATATAATCCCACTTTTTATCATGAAAGATCACAGATCTAAGCTTTCATATTTCCTCCCCCTCCTAATTTTATTATAATCCGAGATTGCAGTCACCATCAATTACAGATACTCAATTATTTATTTTTACATAACATAGGTTTTCTTTTTTTTTTTTTTTTTTTTAAAGATTTTATTTATTTGACAGACAGAAACACAGCCAGAGAGGGAACACAAGCAGGGGGAGTGAGAGAGGGAGAAGCAGGCTTCCCGCCGAGCAGGAAGCCCGATGTGGGACTCGATCCCGGGTCTCCGGGATCATGCCCTGAGCCGAAGGCAGTCGCTCAACCAACTGAGCCACCCAGGCGTCCCAACATAGGTTTTCTTTAGGAATTACAGTTTTCATTTCAATTTAAAATTTTCAGTTACTGAGGCTGAGTTTTACATTTAAAAAAATCCAAGACAGTTCTTACCCTTCCTTTCAATAGCTTTCCTGTTTTTGATTTCTTATTTTGAATTAACTTATTTTTTAAAAAGATTTTACTAATTTATTTGACAGAAACACAGCTAGAGTGGGAACACAAGCAAGGGGAGTGAGAGAAGGAGACGCAGGCTCCTCTTCTCTCCCTGCTCCCACACCCCAAGCAAGGAGCCTGACGCCGGACGTGATCCCTGGACTTGATCCTGGGACTCTGGGATTATGACCTGAGCTGAAGGCAGACGCTTAATGACTGAGCCACCCAGGTGCCCCTTGAATTAACTTATGATTGTCTGAATTTTATTATCAAAACATTTTGGAAAGAAACGTTGATGGATTCTGTATTTCCTGAGTAAATATGAATCAAATATTGGTTGGATATAAAACTCTTAAGTTATACTTTTGTTTTGAACACTTTGCAGGTGCCACTTTGGTTTTCTGATGTGCATTAATGTGGAGGGATTGAGGTTAGGTGATATTCTTCCTCTAGCTAACAGCTTGGTATTTCTGGCTGGGTGCTCAGATAATTTCTCCTGAAATCCTTTACCCTGAACATCTTGATCAGACTAGATGTAAATTTGACCTCTTCTCTAAAAATAGTTTTGCATGGCACCTAGGTGGGTTAGGCGTCCAACTCTTGGCTCAGGTGGTGGTCTTGGGGTTCTGGAGTTGAATGTTGAGCTCCATGCTCAGCAGGGAATATTCTTGAGATTTTTCTCCCTTTCCTTCTCCTCCTCCCCCTCTAAAAAATAAGTAAATCTTTTAAAAAATAAATAAATAAAAATATTTTTACAATGCCATAACCTCCCTCAATCTCCATATTCAAACTTTTCCCCTTTGTTAGATGCTGGATTGTTTTTATGATGTGTTTGCCTGCTTTCTTCTTTAGGGCTGCTCATCCGTGTGTTTACTTACATTGTCTGCCGTCCATAGCAATCATCTTTTTGAAACTGTTCCAAAGTCTTTGACCTTTTCCTTTGTGTTTGTGTGGTTTTTCTATAGGTTATCTTTAATACTCCTCACTTCCTTTTCTGCTGTGTCACTTCTGTCCTCTGGGTTTCTCACCTGTTCTATGGTGATACAGCGGGATGATGCTGGTGCATAATTCCCTACCTTGGTTCCCCAAACTAGTAATCTTATCTGTTATCATCTTATCTTTAGTTTCTTTGAGGCTGTGATACATTTGTGGTCTCATTTTTTTTTCTGTTTCCTGTCTTTTTCTAAAACGGAGTCTCTATTTTTAGCCTGATCTATTTCTTCCTTTTCTTTCCTGTTGGCTTTTGAAAATTTCCATAGTTTTGATGTTTGATGTTATTTAAGCTTACTTTGGAACTGGAGTAGTTTCACCAGGTCTATTATTTGCCAGAATTTAGAAGAGTTGTATTCTCCCTCACCGCCTTCCCTGTTTACCTGGGTCTTCTCTGTACCCCACAGATCTTGACTTCAGTGGCTGCTCTTGTGCCTGGAAGGGAGGAGAGGAGGGGCAGGGCCCCTGGCTGTGGTTAGAAGTGCAGGTTCCATGACTTTCTGTGTGCAGCATGTGGCTTAAACCCCTGCAGGGGAGTCGCTCTGCTTGGCCGGGACACATCCAATTGCAGGCAGTGAGGGGAAGAGACACTTTCAGTTCCAGGTAATCCCAGCTTCAGAGACGGTCCCCTTCTAAGGCCACATCTTTGCCGTCAGAACAATGAGTTTCAGGCCATCAGTCCAGCCCAGCTCTTTTGCTTTCTCATGAGACTGAGTTCTAGGGATTCTGGCTCCTCTACCTAGTCACAGAGAGGCCAAGAAGGTCATTCTTTACAGGCCACAGCTTTCTCCGAGCCCCCTTGGCCCACAGGAGATGCCGTAGCCTCTCTGTCTGTTCTGTGAAGTTTTGTGTGTCATCAGAGTGTTTTGCCCTGATGTGTAGTCCCTTGAAAGAGCTCTGCCTCCTTCTCTGCTAGAAGCACATTACCACAGGTTTGTCTGAGCTTGGCCAACTTACTGTTTTTTGGAGTAAGGGAGAGTCTTCTAGAGTTAGTTCTCATCTAAGGGTAATATGGCCACCCCCCACCCCACCCCCACAGGGAACATCAGGCAAAGTCTAGAGACAACTTTGGTTGGCACATTTGTGGGGGGGTGCTTCTGGCATCTGTCCGGTGAGTTGAGGCAAGGGATATTATTAAACATCTCCCACTGCACAAGGTAGCCCCCACAACAAAGAACCTCCAGTCCACACATCAGTTGTGCAAGGTTGAGAACCCTGTTCCAGATGGCCTCTCTCTTAGACGTGCATCTCCCTGTCGCCACCCCAGCAAATGGGTTGATATCATGAGATTCTTTTGAATTTCATTCATCCAGCATTTTCACCATTGCAGGGAAGACCAACATATCAATTCTCAGGGTCTCCTTTCAATTTGATCTTCCTTCCTTTATTTATTTTTTTCAGGAAGATACGTACTTTTCAAAATTTGATGCAGGTGGTTGGGTTCCATTCCAAGCTTCAGAACCGCTGGCTTATTCTTGCTCATTTAAAATTTATTTTTCATTCTCCTCAGGGTTTGGCCATGGCTGAGGAGATTGGTGGTTTAAAATACCTGGAACAGGGCACCTGGGTGGCTCAGTCAGTTAAGCGTCTGCCTTCAGCTCAGGTCATGATCTCAGGGTCCTGGGATTGAGCCCCACATCGGGCCCCTACCTCAGCAGGGAGTCTGTTTCTCTAAAACTCTCATTGCTTCCTTCCTCCCCCTTCCTTCCTCCTCTGCCCGCCCCATTCATGCTCACCCTCAAGCTCTCTCTCACAATATATAAAATCCTAAAATAAAATACGTGGAACACTCAGCTTTCATGCTATGAGGACTCAAGACAGTGTTCAATGAAAAAATAAGTTTGACGAAGCTATTTGAGTGGTTCTCTGCCCTTCTTCGTCAAGAAGAGGAAGAGAAAATGCTCACTGTTGTAAATGTCTGGGCCCTTCTCCTCACCGGCCCCGTTGGACTTGTGATTTGCTCAAAATTGGTGGAGACGTCGTACTCAAGGCCAAGTCTTTGTTAGAGATTTCTTTCTCCATAAAACCATTTTGAACACCCCCCCCCCGGATTAATTTTTGTCTGTTCTGTTCTATTCACAGAGAGGAACATTTAGTAAGCCTGCATTTACTATACCATCTTTCCTGGAATGTTTCTGATAATTTTAAGGAAAACCTCACAAAATAATTCAGCCATTTGATTCCATATTCCAGCAGCAGCTTGTAATGACCATTCTGTGTACATCTTCAAATCATCCTTTCCTGTGTGTGATCTCATTCAATCCTCCAGCAGCCTGTTGAAGTAAATATTATTATGCCTATTTGACAGTGGCTATCACTCACCTGTGGCTCATGCGTTGATGTGGATTGGATATGCTCGACTCCAGGTTTTGTGTCTTTTCCACCGCGCACACTCCTTCTCAAGAAATGAAGCAATGACCTCGTTGTCTGCTGGTGAGCATGTTGTTCACAGAGACGGGATTCTGACAAGACATTGCTCAGCACATCTACTCAATGTAAGGGCATATTTAACTGGACTTAACTGAAACAACTTCCCAGGGTTTTAAAGTTTTTATCATTACTTTTTCTATCTCATTGTTAAGCAACAGCAAAAATTACCATCATTAAAAGCAGGTGTTACTGTAAGGGCAATTACATGTGAATGTGTTTTCCCCTCTACCTACCAGGAGGTAGAAGTAAATCTAACAGAGGGTGCCTGGGTGGCTCAGTGGGTTAAAGCCCCTGCCTTCAGCTCAGGCCATGATCCTGGGGTCCTGGGATAGAGGCCTGCATTGGGCTCTCTGCTCAGCAGGGAGCCTGTTTCCTCATTGGTCTCTCTGCTCAGCAGGGAGCCTGTTTCCTCCGCTCTCTCTGCCTACTTGTGATCTCTCCCTCTGTCAAATAAATAAATAAAATCTTTAAAAAAAAAAAAAAAAGAAATCTAGCAGAGCTATTGGCTCACCCTGGACTGGAAGTGTTCACCTGGACCCTTCCCCCATCTACTGTGGGGTGGCTCACTACACTTGGAGAGAAGAACACTGTGCTCCCTGTCTCAGCTGTGCAACCAACAGCAAGTTCTGTGACAGTTCTAGGATTCATCTCTCTCCCTGTAGGAGTGAAAAGTGTAGGGCTATCTGCTCTTTCTGCCTTTATGTTTTCAGATTTCATGAAAGCCAAACCTGGGAATCAGCCTGGGCTTTACATTTCTGGGTAGCCCCCAAGAAGTATCTTTGGGTCTGATCTTACCCATTGGTAAAATAACCTTGTACATAAGCCCTGTGGTTTTCAAACTGTGTTCTGAGGAGTCCTGTGAACTGTATTTGGGGAAACAGAAAGATCACGCTAGTGCTTTATATGCTTAAGTTTTGGGTACAGTTCCAAGTGTAACAGGTATCCTATTATTTACAGATTTAAAAATTGATGCCAGATGGTCCTTCTAGGACAGTCTCTTCCCTGAAAGTTTTCTCCAAGTAAACATTCTTAGAAACCAAAACTTGTTCTGTTAAGCATCAGTTTGATTTGATACTGAATGGGAATGAATGTTAAGTGGATTTAGATGTCTTGTCTTATTGAACGTGAGAGACTTAATATTAATGTTTTCTTTTCTTTTTTAAGATTTTATTTATTTATTTGAAAGAGAGAGAGAGAGCATGAAAGGGGAGAGGTCATAGAGAAGCAGACTCCCCGCCAAGCAAAGAACCTGATGTGGGACTCGATCCCAGGACTCCAGGATCTTGACCTGAGCAAGGCAGTTGCTTCACCAACTAAGCCACCCAGGCGCCTAATGTTTTCTTGATGTTAAGGGTATTGTTACAAATAACGGCGTGACACAGTGACACCTCAAGGACCTGGTTCCGGTGGGAATAACCATCACCCATTCACTGACTATGTCCATGTAAGTGTGCTTCGTTAGTTTGTATGTCTGTTTGCTGTGATTTCCTCTCTTCCCTGTGGCCACTGAGCCATCTGATGTCCTTACACATTGCGCTGAGGGGTCATTTTCGACCCTGAGAAGAAAGTCTGACCATAGTGCAGCTCATTTTTAGAGGTATCCCTATTCTTCTAGCATTCTCCTCTCTCCATAAATCAGAGGTCTCAGGACACTTTGCTTGGTTGTTCCGGAAAGACTTCAAATCCAACGCCCTGTCTCTGCTTTCCACCAATAGCACCTTTTTTCTGCAAAAGCTTCTCGTCTCTGTGCCTGACCCCAGGACAGAAACGTGTGGCTGATCCTGGATTCTTCGGTCTTCCTCAGCCTCGCCATCCCATTAGTTACCCTGCCCTGGATCTGCCTCCAGAACAGCCCAGTAACTTTTCACACCTCTCCTGATTTCTCTGGAGGGAAGAAGGAGGCAGGATGGCAAGATAAAGGGAAGGAAACACCAAGCGTCTTCTCTGCTCTAGGTACCGTAGAAAGAATTTGGCATCAAACAAATGGGCTCAAATCCAGCAGTCCTGCTTCTGCGCTTTGTGCCCTTGACAAAATAACACTGCCCTTTCTGAACTTGTTTCCTTAGCTTCCAAACGGGGTTGATAAAGTGTGTTCTGAGGATGAAATGACACCGTGGACCTGGCACTGATTAAGTGGCTGGTGGTCCGTAGCCAGCCTGCCTACTGTCCCTTCCTTCCTCCTTCCTTCCTTGCCCTGTGCACAGTCTGGCTATTGAGCTGTACTTTTCCATCCAGGAAATGCTCTCCCCCACAAGTGTGTGTGTTGTGCAGAGTGTGGGCCATGAGATGAGGCTGTGAGTCGCAGACACATCACCTCCTCCTGCTTCCGTTGCTGGCCTCCAAATGTCACGTTCGTCCAAATAGCAATTTCAGGGCATGCTTCTTTTCTGATTTGTTGGTGCTTCTGAAAAAATTAAATAGAACATTGAGGTGCCAAGAACATGATGAACTCACCGGAGAAGCAGAGTCAGCTATTCCCCCAAACCCCAAAGCTCTAAAATTAGACTCAGCCTATCCTGCGAGGAGGGCTCGGTCCACTCCTGCCCCCAAAGTCAAGGTTGTTCCATCTTCCCCAAGGACCGGGAATTTGGAGGACGGAACCTCAATCCTGACCCAGAGTTCAGAGCTCCTCTCATCTCTCTCCACCTCCATGTTGAACCAGGTCCCATGGGAGAGGCTGAGCCCGGCCAATCAACCTCTCATTTAATTGTTTTCTCTTTTAAAAATGAACGTATTGAGATATCATTTACATGTGAGAAAATGCACCTATTCTAGGCGTCCAGTTCAGGGAGCATTTGTTAGCAGAAGCCCACATTCATGTCATCACCAACATAGTCATTAGAACGTTTCCATCACCCTGGTAGTTTCTCTTTTAAATTCAGAAACATTACAACCACCCAGGAAAGAACACAGATTAATATTACAAAGTAACATTTACAAACTTGCCACCAAGATTTAGTAAATGTTATTGTTTTGCCATCTTTGCTTTGGTCTGGTCTCATTTCTTATTCTCTGCCCCTCCCCCTCCCCCAT
The DNA here is from genome assembly GCA_004023965.1 of Spilogale gracilis. Taxonomy (NCBI): domain Eukaryota; kingdom Metazoa; phylum Chordata; class Mammalia; order Carnivora; family Mephitidae; genus Spilogale; species Spilogale gracilis. Next base: position 39,351 of record PITA01004234.1, read on the forward strand.
CCACCCCCTTTTAAAGAAATGGAAAAAAAATTCTTTTGAAGAAACAAAACATGATAGATACACTTGGAGCCTCCCTCGTCTCAATCCCCAAAGATAATCACTGTCATTGCCTGTGTTTTAAAGGTACCTATGTTTTGAAACTCTTTTTGTATTGTGTATGATCACAGACAATATACAGCGTTGCTTAGGAGGCTTCTGATATTTACATAAAATAATGCCAAAGTGTATGTGTTCTTTTTGCATCTTACTTTTACTCAACATGTGCTTTTGAGATCTGTTCACCTTTTTATAAGTAGATGTGGTTCATTTGCCTTAATATAGTGTTGTGGTATATGACTGTTTTAAAATATCCTTGTCTAATCCCTTATTGGTAGGCACTTAGACTGTTTCCTTTTTTTCTTCTTCAAAGTATCAGTGCAGAGCACCTGGGTGGCTCAGTGGGTTAAAGCCTCTGCCTTCGAGTCAGGTCATGATCTCAGAGTCCTGGGATCGAGCCCCACATCGGGCTCTCTGCTTGGCAGAGAGACTGCTTCCTCCTCTCTCTCTGCCTACCTCTCTGCCTACTTGTGATCTCTCTCTCTCTGTCAAATAAATAAATAAAATCTTTTAAAAAATCATTAAAAAATATATCAGTGCAACAGGGTGCCTGGGTGACTCAGTTGGTTAAGCACGTGCCTTGGGCTCAGGCCATGATCCCAGGATCCTAGGATTGAGTCCTGCATTTGGCTCCTTGCTCAGCAGGAAGTCTGCTTCTCCCTTTCTCTCTGCCTGCTGCTCCCCTACTTGTGCTCTCTCTCTCTGTGTGTGTCAAATAAATAAAATCTTTAAAAAACAAAGTCAGTGCAACAAGGAATATTTTTGAGCCCGTGTATAAGAATTACTCTAGGATGTTTACCTGAAAGTGGAATTGTTGGGTCATAGGATCACAGGGCATACACATCTCCAGTTTTGCTAGATATTGCCAAATCGCTCTCCAAGGTAAGAGCATCCACACCCAGACTATACAAGACTTCCTATTTTTCCCACCTCCTCTGTATTGTTAGATAACTACCTCCCAATCAGTCTACCATTTATAAAAGATCTGTTTTAATTTGCGTCTCTGGTCACCAGTGAAGCTGAGCATGCTTTCATATATTTATTGGATTGGCCTTTGAAGTTTTTTCTGTGAATGTCTGTTGATATTTTGGTCTTCTGATTCCTTCTATTTATATAAATAATATGCAAGGTCAGCAGCTGTGAGTGAAAGGTGGTGGGAGTTGGAGATTTGATAGGAGAGGACACGGGGAGGGTGGCTTATCTTACTTTTGGCTGCTCAAAAGCAGACCCTGAGACAAGGATATATAGTGTGTGTAGTTTATATGGAAGGGAATCCCAGGACACACAGGTGGGAGAGGGGGAAGTGAAGCAGGGAAGGGGAGAAAACCAGTAAGGGGGTTCATGGTCAAGTCCATTACCATGGTAGGCTACTGAAAATCAATCCCGTTGGGGAATTCCTGGAACCACCCGCAAGGGGAGGGAACTGGAATGTCTGTACATCAACTCCTCACTGTTTCTCACTGTCAAATAAATAAAATCTTTAAAAAAAAAAAAAAAGAAGGGGCGCCTGGGCGGCTCAGTTGGTTAAGCGACTGCCTTCGGCTCAGGTCATGATCCCAGAGACCCGGGATCGAGCCCCACATCGGGCTCCCTGCTCGGCGGGAAGCCTGCTTCTCCCTCTCTCACTCCCTCTGCTTGTGTTCCCCCTCTGGCTGTGTTTCTCTCTGTCAAAAATAAATAAATAAATAAATAAAATAAAATCTTAAATAAATAAATAAAAGATAAATAAATGGAGCCAGAGAGCATCACAAGTGCCCAAACGATCTTAGCCATCAACAACTCCCTGTCTTATAGATGAGGAATTTAAGGCCCCCCAAAGAAAAGGGACTCTTTCAAAATCACTAGGGACTCAGGGCAGGGAAGTTAAAATAGCTTTTATTTTAATTTTTTTTAAAAATAGCTTTTATTTGACAAAAGCATGATTATTAGAGAAAATTTAGAAAATATAAACAGAAAGAAAAGTAAAAATAGCACCTATAACTGTCTACAACTTGATTTGTATCTTTGTATATCCATAACCATATAGGGTTTTTGTTTTTTTTTTTAAAGATTTTACTTATTTGACAGAGAGAAACACAGCCAGAGAGAGAACACAAGCAGGGGGAATGAGATAGGGAGAAGCAGGCTTCCTGCCAAGCAGGGAGCCTGATGTGGGACTCGATCCCGGGTCTCCGGGATCATGACCCGAGCCGAAGGCAGTCGCTCAACCAACTGAGTCACCCAGGTGCCCCTAGGGTTTTTTTTTTTTTTAATACAGTTTTAAAAAAAATTTTTTTAAAGATTTTATTTCTTTATTTTATTTTTTATTTATTTTTTTAAAAGATTTTATTTATTTGACAGAGAGAGATCATCAACAAAATTTTTTTTTAAGATTTTATTTATTTTAGGGGTGCCTGGGTGGCTCAGTTGGTTGAGCCACTGCCTTCAGCTCAGGTCATGATCCCAGAGATCCGGGATCGAGTCCCACATCCGGCTCTCTGCTTGGCAGGAAGCCTGCTTCTCCCTCTCTCACTCCCCCTGCTTGTGTTCCCCCTCTGGCTGTGTTTCTCTCTGTCAAATAAATAAAAATCTTTAATAACAAAACAAAACAAAAAAACCAGTCATATACCACAACACTATATTAAGGCAAATGAACCATATCTACTTATAAAAAGGTGAACAGATCTCACTGAGCCACCCAGGCGCCCTTATTTCTTTTATTTTAGAGAGGGGGGGGGGGAGAGAGAGAGAAAGTGTGGGAGAGAGTAGCACGAGCCGGGGGAAGGGCAGAGGTTGCTGAAGACAGAGAATCTCAAGCAGACTGAGCTTAGAGCTCAATGTGGGGCTTGATAACCCTGAGGTCATGACCTGAGCTGAAATCAGGAGTTAGGCACTTAACTGACTGAACCATCCAGGAGCCCTCCCGCAAAATTTCAACCATATTATATATGCAAAACATACCTGTCTATATAACGGGATTTTTTTCATATTATGGTATATCATGTATGTCTTTCCATATCATTGAATATTCTATATAAATATTAAGTGCTCCACAGTATTCCATTGTTAAACATTTAAATTGTTTGCATTTTTTCATTATTATGAACTTTGCAATACATTTCCTAGAAACTAACTGTGAGTATGACCACGATTATTTCCTAAGAATAAATTCTGAGGAATGGAATTGCTGGCTAAAACTGTAAGCACTTTCTAAGGCTAATACTACATTTTGCCAATTTGATAAACTTCGTTAAGTTTGGGAACTGCACAACTATTTGCTCAGTTGCTCAGGCCAAATTCTTGAGTCTTGCATGTTGTAATTTTTTACTTCATATAAGATTTCTCTAGGGTCCCTGGAAATGGGTTTGCTGAACAAGTATGCTTATAGGCGCCCGGGTGGCTCAGTTGTTTAAGTGTCTGACTTTTGATTTCAGCTCAGGTCATGATCTCAGGGTCTTGGGGGTGCAACCCAGGTAGGGCTCCCTGGTGAGCAGGGAGTCTGCTCAAGTATTCTCTCTCTCTGCCCCTCCCTCCACTTTCTCTCTCTCTCTCAAATAAATAAATTTTAAAGGCTGCTTGTTTGCCATTTTGATATACACTGCTGAATTACCTTTTTAAAAGTATTTACACTGATAGAATGTTCTTATCGCAACCATGTTGTTTTTCTCCATTTTCTATTAAATATTTGGGTAGAATTAAGTAGTAGTTTCTTTTTCAGTACAGATTGCATACATTTTTAAAGGTTGATTTTTAGATCTATCGCTTTTTATTGCTGGAATGAATGCAATTTTATAAAATCTGCTGTATTTTCTAATTGGTCATTGCTGGAAGCCTAAGAAAACTATTGATTTTAGAATATTTATTTTAAACCATCTACTTTACTGAATCTATTATTATTCCTAATAAGTTTTTAATTGATTTTCTTGTTTTTTCCCCCCTAGGTAGAAGATTATATAATGTGTGAATATTGATCATTTTACTTTTTCCCCCAAATATCTATACCTCTTGTTTCATTTTCATTTCAGAATAGAGGGCAAAATGGGTGGTAATAAGTTGTCTCTTTGTCTTTCCTTATTTAAGGGGAATTCTGAATGTCTTTCCATTGAACATGATGCCAATAGTCATTGATGTGCATGTGTAATTTTTAAAAAGATTTTTATTGTTACTTAAAAATTTTTTTCCCAGTGTTCCAAGATTCATTCCCCATTCCCTACACCCAGTGCTCCACGCATTAGGTGCCCCCAGTGCCCACCACCAGGCTCTCCCATCCCTCCACCCCCAATTTATTTGAGAGAGAGGGAGAGAGCACAAGAGAGTGAACACCGGCCAGAGGAGAGGCAGAGGAAGAAGGAGAAGCAGACTCCCCGCTGAGCAGGAAGCCCAATGCAGGGCTCGATTCCAGGACCCTGAGATCATGACCTGAGCCGAAGGCACACAGTTAACTGACTGAGCCACTCAGGCATCCCATGTAATTTTTTTTTTTGATAATGCTATGGAAATATCTTTCTATCTTTATCTTTTCCTTTTTTTGAGAGGGGTTGCACAGAGGGATAGGGAAAGAGAGAATCTTAGGCAGGCTCCATGCCCTGTGGGAAGCCTGATGTGGGGCTCGATCTTATGACCCTGAGATCATGACCTGAGCTGAGAGGAAGAGTTGGATGCTTAACCGAATGAGTCACATAGGCACCCCCTTTCTATTCTTATTTTATGAAACATTGCTATCAGGGATAGATGTTATTTTTTAAAAATCAGGGGTTTTTTTGTCATTTATTGAGATTGTTTTTTTCTCTTTTTACATTAATAGTCTATAAAATTTTGAACAATTGTTGCTTAATCTCATGTTTCTTCTTTTAATGTACTACTTACTTTATTTGCTAATATTTTAGTTAGTATTTTGCAGATGTATTCATAATTGGGTTTGTAGTGTTCCATTTTGTGCTTTGTCTCTTCTTTTATATTAAGTCCTGCATAATTTGTAAAAATAATTGAAAACTTTCTTTCATTATGCATTGAAATAATTTAAATGGCAGTAGACTTCTATGACATTTGAATGTTTAAGAGAATTCTGCTTTGTCTGATGTTCACATTGTGGCTATGCTTTCTTCTTGTTTGCATTCCCTAGAACCTTTTTGCTTTTCTTTTTACTCATAATCTTTCTGAATCATTTTGTTTTACTTAAGTCTTTCATAGGCATTCCCGAGTTGTATTTTGTGTTTTAATTTAAGCAAGTTTTTAAAAAATATCTGTTTAACCCTTTTAATTATTGTCAAAATAATTTCTGTTATTTAAAAATACTCAATTATTTTGTTTTTTTGTTGTGATTCACTACAGTATTCTTGCTTTATGTCTTTTGTTGTAACATTCACAATTTTTGAAGTAATTTAGTAACTGTAGATTCTGTTTTTTAGATCTGCTAATAATTGAATGATTAATCCTAGATTCTCTAATCCACCAATTTTAGAAGCAAGACCTTGCCTTATGTCTCTCTCTTTGTTTTTGTTTTTTATTTTTTTATTTATTTTTTTTTAAGATTTTATTTATTTGACCGAGAGAAACACAGCCAGAGAGGGAACACAAGCAGGGGGAGTGAGAGAGGGAGAAGCAGGCTTCCCGCCGAGCAGGGAGCCCGATGTGGGGCTCGATCCGGGTCTCCGGGATCATGACCTGAGCTGAAGGCAGTTGCTTAACCAACTAAGCCACCCAGGCGTCCCTTATGTCTCTCTCTTTGAAAGGGGAGGAAAATTACACATTTTTACTTCTTTTTATCCCCTCCTCTGTCAATCTCAACTCCAAATCTACTGCACCAAACTAGTGTATCCTAAATTTTTGTCTCACTGTATTATGATGAAATTATTATTGATGATTATATTATGTACCTTTCTGTCAAGAAATTGAATATTTCCATTCTCTTTTATAACCATATTTTTTGCAGTTATTAAGTCTTAATTCCATGCTTAGAATTGGACTGGATTTGGTTCTCTCCCATGATACAGTTTCCATGTTAAAAAGTATTTATGTATTCAGCTAGTTCTTGAGAAAAAGCATTTGTGATCTCCTCCTCAGATTCTTCAACGTTTTATAGCATCTTGTCTAGTTCCTTACTGGGTGACTGCCACCTGGGCTGGACTTAAAGTCTGGGGCCATGTTCTTTTTATTCCTTCAAACCTTGTTTTGTCTCTGGCAGTGAATCGTGTGGCAGTAAAGTCGGGGTCCCACTGTTTCTACATGGATAGTTACATAAAGTTTTATTTATACATCAAATTAAATAGCTTTATCAGAATTTTCCTTATTACTATTTGACCAATTGGTTCTGGCCTCTCCTTTAGGAATGCCAACTGTCATACATTGAATATCCATGTCTTTCATATATGGATTTTCCCATTCTTTTGTCCTTTGCCCCTATATCCTTGCTGGCTTGGATTTCTTCATTGATGAGTCTGTTTTTTTACTGCTTTGTATACCATTAAAAAAAATGTTGCAATAGCCTTGTTTATTTCCTTAATGATTTTTCTTAGCATTCTTTTTACCTGATCTGTTTAACCCTTTTATTTATTGTCATTTTTCATCATTTTTTCTGTGGAATCCTTGATGATTTTTTTCCATTCCACTGAGAGTAGAAAGTAGATTTGCCATAAGTTTTTATCTGTTTTATGGTTTCAGTTTTCAGAAACATATTCTTCATATCTCCATGCTGCTGTGTTTATTTCATTCTCTCTTGTTGGAAAGTTTTGGCTTATGTCTCCTTTTGTCATCTTTGAATAGGGTTCTTTTTAAGGTTTTTATTTGCCTCAGACTGGCATGGACAGATTTTCCCTCTTGATTCCCCAAACCTCATACTTCACCTCAAGGTATTTGAGTAGCTTTGGCATCATCTTACTAGAACCATACAAGTGCCTGCATATTTTGGATGAAAAAGATTTAGAAGGATAAAAAACTAACAGGATATTAGCTACTTAAAGATAGGTTTGAAGGGAGAGATTATTAACTTTTTAAAAAAAATCTCTTCAAAAAAATGGACAAACATTATATATATCAGATAAAATTTATAACTGACTAAATTAGCATGTAAAAAGATGCTTGACTTTGCTGATATCCAATGAAATGCAAATTAAAGCAACACTGAAACATCATCCCTTGCATATCAGATTGGGAAACAAACATTAAAATTTTATAGTATTTAATATGGTAAAGACATGGGGAAAGATGCTCTATTTCAAAATAATGTTTTTCAAGAAGAGAACTTGATGACTGTCATACAACTTAAAATATTATTTCAAGCATTTAAAACCCAGATTGAGGGTGCCTGGGTGGCTCAGTGGGTTAAAGCCTCTGCCTTCAGCTCAGGTCATGATCTCAGGACCCTGAGATCGAGGCCCGCGTCGGGTTCTGCTCAGCGGGGAGCCTGCTTCCTCCTCTCTCTCTCTGCCTGCCTCTCCGCCTACTTGGGTCTCTCTCTCTCTTTCAAATAAATAAATAAAATCTTTAAAAATAAAAAAATAAAAAAATAAAACCCAGATTGAAATGGGACTATGGACACAGTGGGTTAATCTAGTTTTTGTGTATTTTGACTAAGGAAATATTTCATACCCTTTTAAGAACACTATGAACAAATTCAAGATCAGACTTTATTTTTCATTAAGATTGCCATTAGTTTTTCTGAACTGTTAATGTTTTGCCTAAGATGGTGATTTCTCCATTGCATTATCAAATACCAAATATGTCAACATTATAAAATAGATATATACAGAACCTGAGGACTTCAAGTTCATGTCAAGGTGACCTTGTAGCCCAGGTTGATGGTTCTTGCCCTCAGACTGTACCCCAGAGAAATGATAGAAATGGGAGAAAGAACTGATAGAAACCCTTGGGGAGTCTTCAGGCTGCCTTGAGCTGGAGTGTGTGCGTTCATGTGTGTTATGTGATGGTGTGGTGATGCATGTGGTATGTGTCTGCAGGTGCACTGTGTGCTGGTGTATGTTTGCCTGTGGTGTGTGCATGTGTGCTGTGTGGTTTGCATTTTCCTGTGGTATGTGTGTGTGGGTGTGCTGTGTGATGGTGTGTGTGCACACATGTGCTGTGTGGGCATATGGTATGTGTGTGCATGTGTCATGTGTTTGGTGTTCGTGTGCATGTGTGGTCTGTAGTGTGTGTGAGGGTATGTGTGCACGCTCATATATGTTGAGGGGTGGGGACTAGGGCAAGCAAGAGCAGTGCTGGGAAGATAGATTACAGCAATGGTTTTCAATCCTGGCTGCACATTAAAAATCATCTGAGAGAGCTCTTAGAAATATTCACACCAGATACTATGATAAGTAGGAGAAGATTTGTGTTCAAGTATTAGGGATGAAAAGTTAATGACGTCTGCAATTTACTTTCAGTGGTTCAACGAAACAAAAAGACTCACCCACCAGAGAAAGAGGAAGCAAATGTAGCAACATTTGGTAAATCAGTGAGAGACCACACCATTGTTCACTGTACTATTTTTTTCCACTATTTTTTAAGTTTGAATTTTTTCCCCCCAAAATACAGTGTTGAGAAAATCTATGCTCATCTCTGGACCTCATCCCAGGTATTCTGATTTTTAGTGTGTGGTGAGGTAACTTTTTTCTTTTTTTAAGTTCCATGTACAATTCTAATGCTGAACCAGATTAAAACCTATTGGGACCAGAGAGGGAGACAAACCATAGAGACTCTTAATCTCAGGAAACAAACTGAACATTGCTGGGGGGTAGGAGGGAGGGATAGCTGGCTGGATGATGGAAAAAATAAAAATTAATAAAAATAAAACTAAAAAAAACAAAAGCATAAAAACCTGTTGTGTTGAAGGAAAGGTTTTAAAAGTTCTGCTCTTGCTGCTTCTCCTAAAATCCCCTGATAGTGTCTCTCACTGTCATTTCATAGTCATTGGAAGGAACAGCCCAGAGCTCCAGTGTCAGTGGGATAATAGAACAGCTGGGTGCTGTGCCAACCATCGTGGAACCTTGAACTCACCGATCAAAGTAACTAGACAGTGGAGAAGTACACCTCTCACGTAAGACGTACAACTCTCATGTAAGATGTATACCTCATGTAAGAGGTACACCTCTCACGTATCTCATGTGAGACGTACACCTCTCACGTATTTCATGAGAGATGTACACCTCTCATGTAAGACGTACACCTCTCAAAGAAAGGTAGGGAACTAAATGCATCCCACCTAAAGCAGAATTATTGAGACCAATGGATCTAGATTTTAAAATAAATGTTGTAAAAATCCTTCAGGAAATAAGGAAAGAAGCATATAAAAATTTTTTTAAGTTGCTTCAAAGAACCAAGTGGAAGCGTTAAGCATGAAATATATAGTAGTTGAGATTAGAAGATACAAGATGGCATTGATAGCGGGATGAAAAGAGCTGAAGAGCAAGTTAATGAAATGGAAGATCAGGTTGAAGAATTTGCCCAAGAAGCAGCAGTAAATGTTAAAGAAGAGAAATATATACTATGAAAAATGTTTTGAAATATGAAGGATAGAGGGGCGCCTGGGTGGCTCAGTTGGTTAAGTGACTGCCTTCGGCTCAGTTCATGATCCCGGACATCTGGGATGGAGTCCCACATCGGGCTCCCAGCTCCGCGGGAAGCCTGCTTCTCCCTCTCTCACTCCCCCTGCTTGTGTTCCCTCTCTGGCTGTGTTTCTCTCTGTCAAATAAATAAAATCTTAAAAAAAAATAAATATGAAGGATACAAATCGAATTGCCAACATTCAGAAAATAAGAGCTCCAGGAGAAGAGGAAAAATATTTGGAGAAATAAATAAAAATTCAACTTTCTAAAATTAAAGACAAGAGGTCCTAGCTTGAAAAAGCTTATAGAACACCATGCAGAAGACATAGAGAAAAACCTACACCTGCTTTAGGGTGAAACATGAGAGCATCACAGACACATTCTGAATGTTTCTGAAAGTGAAGCAGAGTGTCAACAAACAAGAATCAGACTGATACCATGAGGACACTACAAGTAATATGTAAAACAGGGAAGAGTAGATAGAAATATTGTCAAGTTCAGGAAATAAGGGAAATTAAACTTGAGTATAGGTCTTAAAGACTGTGTAGTGGTTACTACTAACCACAACAAAACTAAAAACAGAATACATAACTTTTGAACCAGCAAAAGGAAATTCGCCCTAAACAATGGAAACCAGGAAAGAAAGAAAGAAAATAAGAATCCTTTGCATTTGTAAAATATGTTCTAAAATAACAATAATTGCAATAAATGCAAATGAACTAAACTTACTTATTAAAAAACACCTAAAGCGTGGAGCACTGGGTGTCGGGAATGGGGAATGAATCTTGGAACACTGGAAAAAAAATTTTAGTAACAATAAAAAGAAAAACACCTAAGAATAAACTTTTTAAAGAAAGAGTCAATATTATTATTTTTTTAATAAGAAATACAGTTGGGCACCTGGGTGGCTCAGTGGGTTAAAGCCTCTGCCTTCAGCTCATGTCATGATCTCAGGGTCTGGGATCAAGGCCCGCATCGGGTTCTCTGCTCCGCGAGGAGCCTGCTTCCTCCTTTCTCTCTGCCTGCCTCTCTGCCTACTTGTGATCTCTCTCTCTCTGTGTCAAATAAATAAATAAAAAATCTTTAAAAAAATACACTTAATATGAAAAGACAAAGTGGGACAAAGACTGGATTCCAAGCAAATATCAGAAGAGATCTAGGATAGCAATTTCAACATGAGACAAAATAACATTTGGTATAAAAATATAATGCAAGAGGTTGTATACTAGTAAAAGTGACAGTATAAAAGATAATAAAACTAACAGAAGATACATGCACTTTAAAGTATACAAATATATTGAGCAACATTCACAGAATCCCAAGGAGATGTATGATAATCATATCTGTCATTGGACATTTTATCATATTCCTCTCAGAAATGGACAGATTAGTGAGTGATCTAAAAATAACCGGAAATATTTTTTTAATTTAATTTAAGTTTTTAAAGATTTTATTTATTTGTCAGAGAGAGAGTAAGAGAGGGAGCGCAAGCAGGGGAAGTGGCAGGCAGAACAGGCAGAGGGAGAACCAGACTCCCTGCTGAGCAGGAACCCTGATGTGTGGTTCTATCCCAGAATCCTGGGATCATGACCTGAGCCAAAGGCAGATGCCTAACAGACTGAGCCACCCAGGCATCCCAATACAAAATATTTTTAAAAAATTTTTTGCTACTTGTGTTTTGAAATTTTATGATGGTATGTCCATTTTGGATATATGGATGATAAGTCCATTTTTTGTCCATCTTGCTGGATACTCATGGGCCTTTTCACTCTGGCAATTGATATCCTTCTCTGTGGGGGAAATCATGATTATTTTGTTGCTGACATACTGTGGTATTGTGAATTATAATAAGAAGTATGTATTTGGTCTTTGACCATTTCCTAGGACTGAGCTCCTAAAATCCTTGACATCACCAGTGATTGGAATGTCTTACTATGTTAATGAGGTGACCTTTAGAAAGCCCTTAGGTAACCTAAGAATAGGGGCTGGTTGTAGGGGGACCAACCATGTGATCAGAGGTTTGGAACCTTTAGCACCCTACTCCCCCATCCTCAGGGAAGGAGACAAGGACTGAAGGTTGAATCTATTGCCAGTGGCCAATGATTTAACCATCCTGACCATCACCTCCATAAAAACCCAGAAGAAAGGGGTTTGGAGAGATTCTGGGTTGATGAAAATGTGGAGATATGGGGAAAGTGATACTCCTAGAGATGTCCTGGCAACTCTGTGCCCCTTTCCTAGACTTTTCCATATTCAACTCTTCATCTGGCTGTTCCTGAGTTATATCCTTTTATAATAAAACAGTTATGTGGTTAAGTAAATTGCTTCTCTGACTCCGGTGAGCCACTCTAGCAAATCAATCCAACCCAAGGAGGGGTCATCAGAACCTCTGATGTATAGCCAGTGGGTCAGAAGTTATAGGTTACAAACTCGGGCCAGTGATTGTTGTCTGAAGTGTGGTAGGGAGCAGTCTTGTAGGACTGAATCTTTAACAGGGGGAAACTGATGCTGTCTCCAGCATTTGTTGGGCCTGAGATGGAGTGTAGGACAGCCAGTACAAGAATTGCTTGTTGGTGTTGGAACTGGGACCTGGACCTATTTACATACTGTTTCTCTGGAACTCCTCTGATTCGGACATGGCATCTTCTGGACAATTTCTTATCTTTTCTTGCCTATTTTCTCTGTCTTTATCATTTGATCTACTTTCTGAGAAATTTCCTCTTCTGTATCTTCCAATCCTACTGTTGAATTTTTGAAATTTCTTCTATCTTACTTTTAACTTCAAGAACACTTTTTTTTGTTGTCAGAATGTCGCTTTTCTATTTATTTGTTTGTTTATTTATTTATTATAAGATTTTATTTATTTGAGAGAGAGAGCACATGAGTGGGTGGAGGGGCAGAGGGAGAGGAAGAAGTAGACTCCCTACTAAGCAAGGGACCCCATGTTGGGCTCAACGTGGGGCTCTATCCCAGGACCCTAGGATTATGACCTGAACCAAAGGTAGATGTTTAACCTGCTGAGCCACCCAGAATGTTGCTTTTCTTAAAAGAGAACACTGTGCTTGCAATACTTCATTTCTTTGAGATATGACTGCTTTAAAAAAAAAAGATTTTTCTCTTCCTGAAATATACCTGTTTCTTGAGATCCCCCTGTATCTGGTTTTTATTGCTGCTATAACAAATTAGCACAACTGAAATGTATTGTCTTACCATTCTGTAGGATAGAAAGAAATTCAACATGGATTTCACTGGACTAAAATCACAGTGTCCACAGGACTATGTTTCCTTCTGGAGGCTCAAGGGGACAATCTGTTTTCTTGCCTTTTCCAGCCTCAGAGGCCACCTACCTTCCTTGATTCATGCCCCACCACCTCCACCCCTACCCCCATCTTCAAAACTAGTAACTCACATCTCTCACTCTTTGCTGGTTGTCACATCTCTCTCTGACCACGGCCAGGAAAAGTTCTCTGCTTTTAAGGATGCATGTGATTAGACTGGGCCCATCCAGATAATCCAGGATAAACTCAAAGTCTGTTGATGAGCAACCTTTTTTTTTTTTTAAGATTTTTTATTTATTTATTTGACACAGAGAGAGATCACAGGCAGGTAGGGAGGCAGGCAGAGAGAGAGGAGGAAGCAGGCTCCCTGCTGAGCAGAGAGCCTGATGTGGGCCTGGATCCCAGGACCCTGAGATCATGACCTGAGCTGAAGGCAGAGGCTTTAACCCACTGAGCCACCCAGGTGCTCATGCTGATGAGCAAACTTAACTGTGCTTGCAGCCTTCAATCTGCAAAAGTGTCAGGCAACATAACACCTTCCCAGGTTCTACGATTAGGATGTACGATTAGGATGTACACATCTTAGAGAGTCCATTATCCTCCCTGTCTAATCCTCCCACACTTTTTGTTTGTTTGTTCTCTGATTTTCACATTAGAGGATTTCATATAAAAAAACCACTGGGGCATAACTGAAAGAGATATTTACTTCTAAATTTTATTGGGATAATTTCATTACATATACAATTGACATTGATATATTATAAAACATCTTAGTGTACTGCTTTTATCCACTTATATTTTAAGAAACAAGGGTATTCAAACTCTTCTCCAGCATCTTGGACATTGGTGTCTTCACCATCAGTATAGCCATGTTTTGAATCATCCTGCAGTTTTCCACAGTCCATTGTCTTTATTTCCATTTGAGGCATTTGAGATGCATTACTGTTTGGATCTATATTTTTTCTATCACCGAAATTTGTATCCCAAGCCACAATAACACATGTCAGGAGAGGGTTTGGGTTGCTTAATTTGTCCTAGTGGTATATGTGCCTGACTTCCACAGACAGCCATTCCTTGTATTGATTTTAAAGTGAGCTTTAAAAGCCTTGTTTACAAAGACATCTGACACTTGCAATTGTGAGGTGCTACCTCCAGCAATAATTACTAAATCTGTGTCAAATTTCTTTGCCTTCCTTATTTACTGATTCTGTCAGGTGCCATCCCTAATCATCCCAAACCAACATTGATTGAGGTCATTTCAGGTTGATGTTTCTTCCCCAAACAGGATTTTTGTTCAGAATAAAGAAATTAAGAATGTATTCCCATAATGTGAGAGATTTTGTAAGAACTCCAAATTAGGGCAATTCTTTTCTGAGAATTAATATTTAGAAATATCTGATATTTGGGGTGCATTACATACAAAATCAGTTTTCTTGCTTATTCTCGGTTCCCTTTCATCATGATCTTCTCATTTCTGGTCCCACACTTTGATCCAGAAATCAACAACCTTTAAGGATAGGGGTTTTAAATATCATTTATACACACAGTTTTCTCTCTCGAGTTCTGACATCCCTGTCATGTTCAGGTACATATTCTCCTGGCAACTCAACACCTCTAACTGATGTGATTGATGTCTCACAGGCATTTACAACTTAAAATGTCCAGAAGAGAACACAAAAGTAGTGATGGGCTTCCTCGCCCCCTTCCAGGGCTATTCCTCCTTCTGTCATTCCATTTCATGTAAGGCCTCCATCATTCATTGAGTTGCTCTCGTCTTCTTGGTTCTTCTCTTTTCCTCAATTCCCCGCACCTGATCCTTCCCAGTACTATTAACCCCCTTCAAGATTCACCACTACCTTACTTCCCACCTCCTTCATTGCCCCCACCCTGGTCTCAGATACTCATCTCTTTCTTTTTCTCTGGGACTATTGTGAAAAATATCAACACTGGCTTCCCTGTTTTCACTCTTGACCCCAGACAGCTTACACACCATGTAACAGCCAGAGGGATCCTTTTAAAAACATAAATCCTTTGCTCAAATCCCTCCTGTGGATTCTATTCAATTGTAGAATAAAATCCAAAGCCTCCAAGTGGCTGGAAACAGTGCCTCTCCATTTTTAACAGGCATACAGATTATCAGGGGATTTGTTAAAATACAAATTCTAATGCTGTAAGTCTGGAGCAGGACCCAAGATTTTGCATTAAGCTTCCCGGTGATGCCCGCACTGCTGATCTACTGATGGCACTTGGAATGACGGTGGTCTTCACAACTTGTTCACAACTTGACCCCTGTCTTTCTGATTTCAATTTACCACTCTCTCTCTTCCTCAGTTTCTACCAGGCATCCTGGGCTCCTTCCTTCTGCACGAACATGCCTTTTCTTATGCTCTTTTCTCTTTCTGGATTTCTCTCCCTCCAGACATGCACAGGACACTCACTTCGTTCAGGTCTCTGCTTAGATCTCGTCTTCCTAACTACAACGTGTCATGTTCTCATTCTTTCACACTGAACTTTTCTGTGACCTCTTATTTTAGATCTCTCTCTTGTTAAAGAGCCTTTGTAAAAAGAGTTTTATACTTTTTATTTAGTCTAACTATTTTTGTCTCTTATTTTGGTCATTTAGTCCAAATGTATTTAATGTAATTGTAGGTATACTTGAGTTTATATCTACCATTTTACTATGTGATTTGTCCTTTTCTCTGTCCTGTATGTTTTTTTCTATTGGATTTGTGTGTGTGTGTGTGTGTGTGTGTGTGTGTGTGTTTGTGTGTGTGTGTTCTCCCCCTCTATTATCTTAGTAATTGTGCATTCTTTTACTATTGTTTTGAAAGCTACCATAGAGATTATAGCACATGGCCTTGACTTACCAAAGTCCAATGTTAGCACGTACTTCTATTTTCTTCCCAGTCAACGCGGGGACCTTAGAACATCTTAGCACTGGGTTTGCCTCCCTCCAGCCTATATGCTGTTATTGTCACATATTTTTAAAAAATTTATTTATTTATTTGAGAGCGAGATTGAAAACATGCATGAGAGAGTGAGGAGGGGCAGAAGGAGAGAGAGAGACAGAACCTCAAGCAGACTCCATGCTAAGCACAGCCTGACACAGGGTTTGACCCCATAACCCCAAGATCATGGCCCCAGGTGGAAACCAAGAGTTGGATTCTTAACCCACTGAGCCAACCAGGTGCCCCTTATTGTCACATATTTTATTTCAATATATATCTTAAGCCCTACAGCCATTACTATTGTTGTTATTATGATGATTTTATATAGTCAATAATTTATTTCAATCTATCCATATATTTATCCTTTCCATTGTTCTTCATCTGTCTAACATCACTGAGCTTTTATCTGGGATCATTTTCCTTCTGCCAGACCCTTGGTAATCTCATTTGTGTGAGATGACTAATGACACATTGTTTACATTTTGTGTCTGTTAAGACTTCTGAGAATTCTAGATTGGAACTTTTTTTTTCCCTCATAGCATATTGAAGATGCCATTCAATTTCCTTCAGCTCATATTGCTAGTTTTAAGAAGGCAGTTGTAAGTCTGTCTTGCTCCTTTGAAGGTAAACTGTCTTTTCCCCTTGCTGTTTACAAAAGATTTTCTTTGTCTTTGGTTTTCAGCAGTTTTAGTCTATTGTGCCTAGGTGTGGATTCTTTTTATTTATCCTGTTTTGTATTTGGAGTGCTTCTTGAAACTATACGTTCAGATCTTCCATCGGTCCTGGAAAATTCTGAGCCATTATCTTCTCAAACCTTAGTTAAGCCCCATCCTGTCTGTCTTTGCCTTCTGATGCTCCACTTACCCATGGGCTGGATCTTCTGGCTCCATTCTCTAGGCTCACTATTCTCTGTGTCTTTCCTCCATTTTTCTCTCCTAGAGTGAATATATTTCACTCTATGTATTTTCTTTTGTTCTGTCTTCCAGTTCTAATTCTGGGTCTATTATGTTCTTTAACCCCACCCATAGGTTCCTCCTTTTGATTACTATCTTTTTTAGGTTCCAGTATTAATATTTAGTTCTTTTACAAGTATACTATTTTATTTTTTAAAACAATATCCAGTTATATAAAATTCTTCACATTTCCTTTTACTTTACATTTCTATCTGATTACTCTAAAACCTGGAGCTGTTGTGGGGCCATTCCTTTGTTTTTTCTGCTGGTTTCATATATGTTATATCATTGCTCAGGTCTTTTAGAGGTCTGGGTTAGCACCAAAAATCCAACATTACAATGTTGCTCAAAGACCTTCATTGGCTTCCATTGCATTCTAAACAAGAGCCCGAGTTTTGGTCTCGCATCCATATCTCTCTAGAATATGGTCCCAAGTCATCTGTTCAGTCTCCTGTGTAATTCTCTCCCAGCATCTACCATCCTTCTTCAGTGTAAGCTAACCGAGCTGTACAGTGAACTGGGACTTCTCCTTTATGCATCTAACATGCCATTTCACATAGTGTAGCAGAGAGCATGGATTTGGGGCAGAGGGAGGCCTGCCACTGACCAGCCACGTGACCTTGAGAAAGTCACTTCAATTTTTCAAGTCATAGTTTTGTCATCTGCCAGAATGGTGAATAAGTCTGCCTATCTCACTCTAGTTGTTAGGATGAAATGGAATAGGGTATGTGAAGAGCTGTGGAGGACAAATTTTGCATCGTCCTACATTCCTTTTGTTGGGGGAGAGGCTTCCCAGCCTACTTCCACTCTTTGGTGATGTTGGCTGTAAATTACTGCAGCTTACTTCCCTGGACCAACCAGAAGTCTTCCTGGGAGTTTTTAAATTAGAATTGAGGGGGGAGAAGTGGCATCTTCCAGGGGGGAGAGCTGGGAAATGTGAGGCAGGGAGTGGGTGGCGTCCAGGTGGCCCGGACAGCCCATGTAAGAGTGAGGCCTAGAGAGAACTCTGGTACCATTTAGCTTTGGGATTCTGATTATTTCTGAGGCCAGCTGAAGCTCTTTCCACAGGCAGACTACTCATCCATTGGTTCTTCTTCTTCTTTTTTTTTTTTTTTTTAAGATTTTATTTATCTACATGAGAGAGAGAAAGAGCAAGGGATGGGAAGAGCAGATAGAGAAGTCTCTCCACTGAGCAGGGAACCTAATGTGGGACTCGATCCCAGGGACTCGATCATGATCCAAGCTGAAGGTAGACGTTTAACCCACTGAGCCACTGACGCACCCCACCCATCGGTTATTCTTTTTGCCCAAACTGAATTACTATAAGTTTCTGACTCTTGCATGAAGTCACTTGAACTCAGGGGTCAAGGGTCAGGAGACCCTCAGATGAGGTCATTTTCCTGCTCCAGGCTCTCCCCTCCTCAGGGACATCACCACGCCAGTTTTGTTTTCTTGTCCTCTTATCCTCCCACCAGATTCAAGGCTGTATGTGAGCAGAAGAATAGTCATCTGCCTTGGTGTTCCTAGTGAGCTAGCTTGGGGCTTGGTCAGTGTTTGCGGATGAGTTTGCTAACTCACAGGCTCAGACAACAGCAGGGCCTCGGAGTCCTTGCTGGGGGATACTCAGAAAGCTCCAATATGGTTGCCAAGACCTCTCCCAGCATCCGAGGAAGGCTGAATTTGGATTTCCATGAATCTCCCTGGCTAAACTCCCTTCCCTTCCACTCAGACCCACCGAACCCAAGTTTCTAGAAGTGGGGCTTCGAGTCTGCATGTTTGTCAAGCATCTGGGACAGTTTAATGCAAGCACAACTAGAGACTCTCTGTGCTGGGTGTTTTCCTGATGCCTTGAGTTAATAGTTTTACTTCTTCAGACTCCTGAGCAGAGCAGTTTGGGGAGAGTTATGACCAAAGCAAGCCAGTGAGCACAGTTTCTTATATTAATGGTCATAAAGGCCTCTAATTACAGGACGACACAAGTGTCCCATAATTAGCGTCTGCTGTTCTGTTCCTGGGGGTCAATTGTTCTGCAACAATGGCCAAGCTCAGCCCAGGACAGCCCACAGCTCAGCTCACTCCCCTCCACATTCCATTCCCATGAGAGAAGAGTCCCTGGGTTCACAGGACTTTAACCCTCTCCTGCCAGGACCCCCAGGACCAGCACCAGGGTGAGAGAAGTTCATGATCTGGTGCTGGGCATCCAGGGAAGTGGGAGAAAGATGTTGCAGAATGACTGTGCCAGCTAGCACATTGTATCTGAGTCTGTGTTCCTCAGACCCAACAAATTCACTTTTGGGTTTGAGGTCCAGGGATATTCCTGGGATTCTGACTGTGGCAGGATTCGAGACACGTTGACCAATTCCCTACCTCTTCCACAGGGAAGAGCTGGCTAAGAGGGCAAGGAGACTCACTCCTGACATGTCTGTCACTCAGAGCGGAAGAGTAGCCTTGCCCCTTCGCAGGGGGATTACGAGTGACTGGCAGCAGCCTTCGAGGCCCCTGCAGCCTGTGTCAATTCCTGGTTGCCAGCCCCAAACTGCGTGATTTCAGGAGAGTACTTTAATCTCTGAGCTGCAGATTCCTCATCTGTAACAGGAGGCTAAGAACACTCACCTCTATTATTTGCATATTTAGATTGTTTCCATTTTTTTCTTCTCTTACACTATTTTTGGCTTTATCAATTTAGCATTCAAAGTTCTGACCAATGGGTAATACTTGGGGTCCATGGAGATCACCTGGGGAGCTTTTACGAAATAAAGACCTAGTCCACTAAGTTGAAATCCATGCACACACAACTAACTCTGGAACGGGTACTTGGAGAAAGTTCTGCAGGCTCTCCTGATGGACACCACCTGCCAAAACCCCTCTGCAGGCCCTCCTGATGGACACTACCTGCCGAAACCCGTCTATGAGAAGCCTGCAAGGACTGTGGCACGCAGGATGTCTGTGATTTTGCAGGGGCATCAGTTTGCATTGTGCACACTGATATGTAGGAGTAAGTTAGCAGGGAGTGGGCCTGGTCAAGTGCCCAGCATCGGCCTGTCTGTCTCTTCGAAAGACTCACAGTGGTTTGAATACTTCACTTGATTCCCTTATTTAATCTTAAATTTCTTTTGCCAGTCTGGGCCGCTCCCCTGAGCTCCGGACCCCTGTCCCCAGCTACCTGGCTGCCCTCTCCACTTGGAAGGGAACAGATGGCGCAGTGGTGGAGCTTGCTGCAGCATCTCGCCCACACCCGCTCCGCCCTCTCTCTCAGTGGCAGTTCACCTCGTGGCGATTCTTAGAGTCTCTCAGGCTGAACGTTCTGGTCTTCCCTACGCTCACGGTAAGGTAGCTTTACTATTCTCGTGGCTCCCGCTCCATCCTAAGCCACTGGCACCTCTCTCCGGAATAAGTGCCATAGCATCCGGACACTCTCCCTGTTTCTGCCCTTGCCCCGCTCCAGTCAAATGTCGCCTTCCCAGGAACCCTTCCACAAATGCTCCACCTCAGATGCAATGTCCTTCTCTCAGTCCATTCTCCTGCTTTATTTTTCTTTTTTGCACGTACTACTAGCTCTTATAATTCTGTTTATTTTGTGATTTTCTGCATTCTCTTGTAAGTTCCACAAAAACATGGATTTTTTCCCCTAGTTTTCTTTAGAAACTTCCATTTTTTATTGGATTTGGAACATGAGGACCAGTGTGAAACTTGCTTTTGCATTGCCTGCCATTATGTCACGTAGCCTTCATTTGACACAAAAAAGGCAAACAGATTTTCATCTGTTTCATCAGTTCTGGGTCCCCAGTATTTAAAACCGTGCAAAGCGATAGACGCTCAGTAAATGAATGAATAAATGAATTTCCTGCAACATCTAGGCGTTATCATCTGCATTTTACTGACCAGAGAATGCAGGTTCAGAAGATAAGCTATTTTTCCCAAGGCCGTACTGTGAATTGAGAAAAAGGCCGGGTTTTGAATAAAGGAACAACGCGTGAAGGAGGGGCCATTTTTGCAAAATACCACAGTTTCCTGCTAAATGTTGCTCCTACTTTTGCATTTCAAATCACGATTGCTGTACTTGTGGATCAACAGGAGAGCCTAACTTGAAGACAAAGGGATTTTCTTGCCCTAGTCTCCCCAAGCTCTCTGCACCAGGCTGAGCTCACCGGGAGGCAAGCAGAGAGCTCTCTTCAGTGCTGACGTGTAAGAGATTGGACCCTCCATGGCTCTTGTGCCCACTGTTTCCACTGGTGAGGAATCATAAGGAGGAAAATACACAAACCATTGGGGAGATGCATTTGCACAACACTAATTAGCACTGAATTACTCACTCAGAATCCTTGGGAGTTTCAACTCTGAGTCCCAAAGTCCAGCGCTAAGAGGTTCTGGGTGAAGAGAAGGAACCAGAAAAGATACCAAAAAGGAGTGATGCACGAGACAGGAGGAGGAGCAGGGAAATGTGGTGTCCTGAAAGTCAAGTAAAAAGGACATCAAGGAGGATTCTAGATACAAGATCAGGAAATGGTCTTGTGTGGAAAGAATAGTGAATTTGCACTGAAGGATATAAAATAGGACTTTAATAAATACAATACCAAATAAAAGGATATCTTAACCTGGATAAAATTTAGTATAGCAAGGATGTTCATTCTTCTTAGATTGGGCTTTAATTCCAATATAATCCCAATAAACACACATACATCCTTGAACTGATGGGATTTAATACGATTATTATAAATCTGGAACAATAGGTATGAAAGAACAGAGTGAAATTTTCTGAAAAGGAAGTTTAATCTCTGGGACTCACCTTACCCTTTCCCCAGACCATGTTGTAAAGTAAGGAAAACCACGAAAAAGGGAGGCATGGATGCTGAGACGAGGACACGGAGTAGAGGCATAGACCCGAGGACCCTCCCCTGGCCGTTTGGGATACAATGAAGTTGATGTTTCATATTTGGGAAGGAAATGATGAATTATTCAGTAAACCGTATCTAAATTGGCTAGTCATTTGGATTTAAAAAGTTAAGCTAGAAACTATCCTCTGATCTTTACTCCCAAAGAAACTTCTGAGCTAGATCAAAGATGAAAAGAGAAAAAATTTCATCTCTGTAAATCCACGTAGTATTGAAAAAAAACAAGAGAATATTTTTGCAAACTTTAGAAAAACTAAAGGAAAAGGCAGGTGATTTAATTGCCTCAAGATAGATTTCTATAGAGCAAAAGAAGTTGTAAAGTTAAAAGATAAATATCAAAGTGGAAGAAAAACTTTAAAAATGTGTATGAGGGAAGGGGTTAATATCATGACTATTAATTTGGAATAGGGATAAAGTTGGGGGTTAAGTAAATACTTAAGTGTGGGAGGAAGAGCCTTAGACTCTGTCCACCCCCATTTCCTGCAGGTGTTCACCCCACTAGAGAGTAGTGTCCAGGTGGGCAGGCTGGGCCATGAGGATATTCCCATGTACCAGGAGCTGAATGCCATCCCCCCACCCCTCGCCCCCAACCAGTCCTCTACCCCAGATGGCCTACCCGGGACACTCTTGTTCTCTTCTCTTCCCTGAGTGGTAATGATGGGGACCGGGGGAGTCTTGTGAGTCATCTTCCCCTTAGTGGGTGATCCTATGGAATTTGAGGCCATGCTGGGCATCTGAGCTGGAGGGGGCAGAGCTGGGCCTGGTGGGTGGGGAATGAGGCGGGGTGCAGAGTCCCAGGGTGGGGCGTGGTGAGGAGATTTGGAAAATCATGAGCAACATCTTGGAGGGGAGTTGAGGAAAGGAAGATTTAGGGGTAGGAGCCCAAAGCAGGTAGGATTCAGGAGCAGAGCAGAGTTGGGCGGCCGAAGAGGCCCCCAGCTGTCACTTTGCACTTTTAGTCCTCCAGTTTGCAGTGAGTTTCCTTTGCTACAGGGAAGTTACCCTCACGTCCTGTTTTTAGGAAATTATGTGATATGTGAAATCCCATCTTGAGACATTACTCACTTATTTGGCCCATTCATTCAGCAAATGATATATTGATTATTTACTCTGAGCCACAGTGAACTAGGATAGTCTCCATTCCTCTGCATTTATAAATTTTAAGGCAATGTGAGAACGTTTGGATTTAACACAGAACATCACAAATAACAGGGTTCTCTGATAGCTCTAATTTGCTGCCTTTCATGGGGGTCAGAGAAACGCAGGGTGTGGATTTCCATCTTAAGTTTATTGTACCTGCTGTGTCCCAGTGTACTGGGAGTACGCTGCTGATAACCCTTAATCCTCCCTTATTCATTTAATATGAGGCCCCCAAACCAGGATCACACAGTATCCAACATGAAACAACATTTGGACGACACAGTCTGTTCCAAAGCAGCTGAGATCAGTTGCCTTTTTGGCATTTGATTTTTGGTGCTGGGCCAAAAAAGGAAGGGATGAGGGAGACTCTTACCATAAATGCAGCTATTTAATCCACTGTCACTTTGTAAGGGTCCCATTGCATTTTTGATGGAGAAGATGTTTTTCTGGGTCCAACTTCAGGACAAAGGGAAATGTAACAAAACACGGCAGAGTTGATAGTGTTTAAAAACATGTTCAAAGATCTTATACTTTGTAACTGAGTTGCTGAGCAATAAGGGAAGAATTCCTGACACAGCAGGGTGAGCCTGGCTAAGCAGTGCCTACTGACAACAGGGAGGAGGGGCCTTTATTCCCCAGTAGAATGCAGGCTGGATTTCAACTCCACTCACTTCCTTTATGCAGTGCACAACCTATACACCTGTGCATGGTCACCTTGGCTTTGAGCTCCGAAGCCTGGATTAGGGGGTCCTGTCTCAAGCTTTGCCTCTTCAGCTCTATCCAGACTCTCTCTGCCATGCCCTATATTCTCTACTGATAACTAACTTCACTAGCTTCATGGGGCACTCTACATCTAATGGGCTACTTCACACCATTCTGCCCTCGCTTTTGTTGTTTCTTCTGACTAAAGCTCTGTCAGCAACTCATCATTCCTGAGACTTTATTTGAGATGGTCTTTGTCCTGAAAGTCCATCTGTACTCCCTCCATCTTCCCTTCTTGCCTCTCGCAGCCTCCACCCCGAACACCTGCGGCCCCTGAGGAACCCCCCCCCTTGGCACTCACCACCCTCCACTATGGTGTCTGCCTCTACTTCTGTCTAAACCCTGCTGTTCTGCCATCCTGAGAGCTTGCCCCAGCCCTGAATCTGGCCACAGAGGAGAGCAGGAAATGGGATCCGTTGGGGAAATGGCTCCAGTCTCAAAAAGTGGTTGATAGGATGGAATGAGCTCCTACTGATAGAGTCATTCAGTCATGACTTGCTGGTTCAACAAATACTCCTGAGTCCGTGCCCTGTGTGCTGGGCAAAGTGCACAGTGAATAACAAGACACTGACTCTGGCCCTGCCGGATTCCCCCAGTCTTGGCTTCCACTGGTTGGAGCCCTGACAAAGGGAAGAAAAAGGCCTATAAAGCCTCTAGTGGACCTAACCTGGCAAGGGCAGGGTGAGGAGCCCATGGCTCTGGGAGCGGATGGAGGGCAGCAGCCTGGGCCCGAGGCTCTTCTCTACCCTCCTGGAACCTAAGGAGTGTGCAGAAGTCACACCAGAGCCAGTGGCAGTCAGGATCACTCTCCCGGCCAGCGCCAGGCTGCTTGCTAAAATTTCGAGAGCCCATCTGCTCAGCCACTACTGCTAGAGTTGCCATTTTAATAACCAAGTTTAGGAGATTCAATTAAGATTGGGAACCTCATCCCTCTTCCAGGTAGTCCTTACACTTGGTGTTTTTCTTTGCGAGAGCGTAAGTGGGGCCCTGTGCAGGGGTTTTTGTACAGCAAGCGGCTCAGAGAGAGAGAAAAGAGAAAAACAACTTTGGTTCAAAGATGCCAATAATAGGGGATTTCTTTTCTCTGTCTCCCCATGGAAGGTTGTCAACAGTGCAGGCATAATCAGGCCGCTGCCCTGCTCAGAGAGGGGGACGTGTGCTCCTTTGTTATGATGGGCTGAATAGGATGTCCCTGCACCCAGACCTGGCCTCCCGGCTAACAAAGGGCCCCTTTGTCACCCCAGGCAAAGAGTGCTGCAGAGGTTGCCACAGCAACTCAGGGACAGAGACTTAACGTGCAAGTGACATTTCAGATGGGAAACGGGCATTCAAAAATTCAAATTTCTTTATGTATAGTGGTTTCCTTTTCTGGGTATTTAAAAAAAAACATATAACAAATGAAAAAAAAAACCAGCGGTAAGTATAAAAGCAAACAAACATCAGCATGCTGGTTCTTCCTCCCTCAGTGGGTGAAAAGCCAATACTGGAGCTTCTGAGTAAGCTGTGAGTTCTTATCCAAAAGGCAATTGGACACAATTACAGAAAGTCTGAAAAAAAAAATCATCTGGAATTCCACCTGCTGGACCCAGGACACTTTTTCCTTGTCTCTGTGTCTGCATTCCCTAAGTGATTATGGACGGTACACTTCATGCCAGGCCAAGAGCAGGGTTGGGGATACAAAGATAAATCGGGTTCTTGTCTGCAAGGTTGACGGTCTGGTGGGGTTCCCATGTGCGTGTGATCTCCATACAAGTCTACTTTACTGGGCCATTAGTTGGGGTCTAGACAGTCCCCATCAGGGGGAGTAACTGATGCTGTAAGGGGAAAGGGGGTGAGCACAGCTTGATGGAGGAGGAGGAACCTGAGAAGTGATTTGCTGCCAACTCCCACTTTGTTACTATTTGCTGGATGAAATGAGGGAGGAGGGGTTGGGAAGGGAAGAAGAGGGGGAAGGGTTGTCTCTGCATTCTTTAAAAGGGGAAAGCATAATAAACAGCAGTGCGCAGGCAAACGTGTCAGACACAGATGTCTTCTCAGACTAGCCACCACAACACACAAGACATCTCCCCCAACACTTTTGAAAGATTACAAGTGAACACCTGTATATCCAGCGCTTGGATTCAGTCATTAACATTTTACTCTCCTGGCTTTATTATATATTCCTCTATCCCCCCATTTCTCTATCTGTCCATCAATCCAGCTCATTTTTTTTATATGATTCAAACACAATTATCCTTTAACCGTAAAACACATCAGTACATCATTAATTAGAGTCCAAAATTTGTTTACAATTTTTCTTTTGATTTGAAATTTACATTCAATGAAATGTACAAATCTTAAATATGGGTTAACTGAGGTTCGACAACTGTATCTGCTTATGTAACCCAAACCTTTATCAAGATATTAAGAACATTGCGATCCCTCCAGAAAGTTCCCTCAGGCTCCTTCCCAGTTAGTTCCTGCCAACACAAGCTCTCTCTCTCACACACCATTTGCTTTTCATTTACTATTATAGTGCAATTAATTTCATGTTCCTTCCTAGTCTTCATGATAATTCATTCTTCTGTCTATTCACTCTATCCTTTAGTCACCTAGGGTCTGCTCCGTCCCATGTGCTAGGGAATGAGCCCATATGAGCTAGTATATGAGGGCCCCAGAGCCAGGTTGCTGGGGTCTGAGTCTCAGGTCCAGAGTTGTGTAGGGATAACCTCACCTAACCTCTCCAAGTTTCAGCTTCTTGACAGCCTAGTGATGGGGAGAGCAACCTCCCACAGGTGGCTGGGAGGATGACGGGACTAACTCATATCAAACACTTAGTATGTAGTAAGTGCTCAGTAAATAGTTTTCTTGAGCGAGTCCACAGCTGAGTGGTTGTTATCAGCACATCAGGACTAGGAAACCCTTCTTTTTCGTGGCCGTTAACCAAACTGCTGTCTCCATCTGATACAGGACGTTGTAAATCCCACTCCTCTGGAGTAGGATATTAAAGTTCCTGCAGAATGATTTCCTTGAGGTCCCAGGGAGAAGATTTGGAGGGGAGTGATCAGAAAGTTGTACATCTTTTATTTTAGTGTACTTGTTTCCCATAAGGCTGAGCCTGTTGACAAAGCTACCGGTGCTTGGGGACCAGCTGTCACTAAAAGGAATTTTATCACCTATCTTCCTCAAGGTGAGACGTAGCAAACAACTCTATCTTTATTCTCCTTTGCCCAGAGCTGTACATGGCTGAGGCCACTGTAAGTGACAGAGAATATTGGATGGGTCAGCTGAAGATGGGCCCCGGGGTGGAGCTAAGAAACACCCATCTTTTTCATTTGTGTAACTCCTACTCATCCTGTAATGCCCTACTCTACATGGCATCCTTCAGGAAGTCCTCCTTTGTGTTCCCATTCTACTTTTTACTCACCTCTATTGTGTTTATCACATTAGGTGAGTCTTTTCTTTTTTAATTTATTTATTTATTTGACAGAAAGAAACACAGTGAGAGAGGGAACACGAGCAGGAGGAGTGAGAGAGGGAGAAGCAGGCTTCCCGCGGAGTAGGGAGTCCGATACAGGGCTCGATCCCGGGTCTCTGGGATCATGACCTGAGCTGAAGGCAGTTGCTTAACCAACTGAGCCACCAGGTGCCCCACATTAGGTGATTCTTGGCTTACCTGTCTCTCCAGTTCAGCTGTAAGCTCCTTGAGAACACAAATTATATCTCATTCATAGTTGAATCTCTGGTCTCTGGCATGCACTTAAAAATATTTTTCATATATTAACGAGCATTACCAAATGCTAGGTGCCAGGTACTTTACAAATATTATCTTTGTTTTTTAAAAATTTTAATATTAAAAAAAACCCAGTAACTAGAAAATTTGGAGAATAGAGGAGAATACGGAAAATAGAAAATACAGGTTAGAGAAAAAAAAATATAGTGACATAGACAAACCTTGAATATAATTGATTTTAAAAAGGGAAAAAGCATTGATAATAGATACATTAGAATTTTTTTATTCAAGTACAGCTGACTCACAATATGCTACATTAGTTGTAGGTGTACAACATAGTGATTCAACAAGTGTATAGGTTATACTGTGTTCACAAGTGTTTCCAACATTGTCCCCGTAAAATGCTATACAATACCATTGACTCCACTCCTTACCTGTGCCTTGTATCACTGTAACTTAATCATTCTGTAACCAGAAGTCACACAGAAATTTTTAAACTGTAAAATAATACTAAAAAACCCCTTTACACCCACCCATCCATTTGCAAAGTTAGAGGAAATGAACAACTTTCTAAAAAAGTACAGCTTACCAAAATTTACGGAAGAAAAATATAATTGAATTTATAATTTAAGAAGCTAAATCAGTTATCCAAATTCTTCTTCCCAAGTCATTAGATGAAATAATCATAACCTTGACACACAAAGCTTGGGCAAAACAGCCTTAAAAATAATGTAAGACCAATTTGGATTATTGACATATTTATAAAAAACATAAATGAAATAATTGCAAATGAAATTTAGCAGGATTAAAAACCAAATGTCAGCCAAATACAAGTTCAAACAGTTTTTGCCAGGAATTCAAGGATGGTTCAATACTAGCTTCAAAGATAAAGTCCAGATGATTATTTCAATAGATGCTCAAAAAGCATTATGATCTATAATTAATGCCAGAAGAAAATCTCCTAACAAACAAAAAATAAAAAGAAACTATTAATTAGTAAGGAGTATTACCAAAAGTTTACAATAAGTATCTTACTTAATAGCATAATGGTAAATGTAAGGAATTTTTTTACTGAAGTAAATAATAAGACAAGAAGGCCTGATATCCACACTTTTATTTAACTTTGATCTGGGAGGTGCTGGACACTGCAGTAGGAAAAAACAAAGAAGGTGTTAAGATTAATGGAAAGGAAGAACAGAATCTCTTTCTCTCTCTGCAGATACATGATCATTTACCCAGAAAACCTACAGAAGAGAAATTAAAGATTTTTTATTTATTCATGACCAGAGAGAAAGAGAGCACAAGCAGGAGGAGCAGCAGAGAGAGAGGGAGAAGCAGGCTCCCCGATGAACAGGTAGCCCAATGCAGGGCCTGATCCCAGGACTGTGGGTTCATGACCTGAACCAAAGGCAGATCCTTAACCAACTGAGCCACCCAGGTGCCCCAGTTTGCTCAGTTTCCTAGGCACAAGGTAAGCATTCAAAGTTTTAATAGTATTCCTGTACATTGATATATGTGTACATACACACACAGTACATGTGTATCTATATGAATTCATCTATATTTACATAAAATAAAGATTATATTTAATATTGGATATATATTGAACATTAAACTTAAATTATGTAAATTAAGTATATATTATATTAAAATAAAAATTTAGCTGTATATAAAATCTCAATGAATTGAAAGACTCTATTAAAATTTTTTAATTTCCCCCAATTTAATAATTAAGTGTAATTCCAATAAAAACACTAACAAGGCTTTTCTTTTTTGCTTAAGCTGAAATATATATGTAAGATCAGAGAGGTGTAGTGAGGTCGAGTGGTCACGAGTGTGGGCTTTGGAGCCAAACTGGCTAGTTGCAAATCTGGCTACACCATGTACTAACTGTACATAAGTTACTTGGCCTGTCAGTGGCCAATTTTCCTTATTTATAAGCCAGGGATAATAGTGGTACCTCATGGAGTTGCTATGGAGATTAATAGGGATACTAGGTGTCCAGCACTTAACACAGTGCTTGCCACACCTGTAACACTTAGTCATTCTTAGCCGTTACTAGTGCTTCTTTTTATTTCCCCCTAGATAGCTGGACGGGGTGATTTCTTAATTTTTTTTTTGAGTGGAGTTCAGTCACCTTTAACTTTCTTGATTTCTCTCCTTATGTAACCAGCACACGCTACTACACAGGTGTGCACATGGCTGACAAAGGTAAGCCCTTGAGAGTTCTCAGGGAGCATGTTCTGGGTAACTCACCCATTACAAACTCCTTGAATTACAAGGTAGTATGCACCAAGTGTATGTGGTAGAAGGACCATGGAGTTCAACTATGAATCCCAGGTCCAAGACGTCCTGGCTGTTATAACAGCAATCTCTTGGGACAGATGGTAGCCGCCCTTGGTGGCCAGCACAGCATAATGTGTAAACATGTGGAGTCACTATGTTGTACACCTGAAACCACTGTAATGTTGTGTGTCAACTACTCTCCAAGAAAAAAAGGAAAAAAGGAGAAGTCTTGGCTCTGGATGGGTGACTGAGGCTCCAGGATGTGTCTCTAGGGCTCAGTTTCTTCATTTGTAAAAAGTGCTTTGATAATAATGCCCACGTTGAAGGTTGGTGAGAGGATCCCCAAAACTCAGGAGCTGGTTCTTAACAGGTGCCCCACAAATTTGCCATGGACTCTTCCCATCACCCTCTTTCCATCCACCTCCTGCTTCCTCACCCCAGGAAACCCCAAGGAGTGTGAAGTTGCCCAGATGGACCTTGGTACTGCCTCTCTAGAAAGATGGAGAGAGATTCAAGAGGGGGGCATCAGGGAGAAGTCTCCTCCTTTTGGGAGGGGACTTTGGAATCCTTGACTAGGAAAACATCATTTAATGACTCACAGTTTTATAGCTTCAGAGTTTTAGAAGTGCTTTGCTATTTCATCATTGCTTGTCACAAGAAACACACGGGGTAGGCATTACCACCCCATGTTGTGGAAGTGGAAACTGAGGTTCAAAGAGGTGCAGTGATTAGCCTAAGTTCAAACAAGATGTTGAGCAGAACTCAGGACTTGAATTCTGACCCCTTGGCCTCTCATGTTTTTTTCTGTGAGAGTGAATCCTTGTGCCAAAGCCTCCACCCCACACGTACTGGTCCATTTGGTCTTTGGTCCAGCAGACATTTGGAATAGAAACTGTGGGCTGCCTTGGCTGGTTGTCAGAAATAATGGGCAGGCGGGAGTGCTGTTGTGGGAATACGATGGCCAAGGCCCTAGGAATGCCCAAGTACTGCCCCAGACAATAGTCACCCATCTCAGCCAGGTTCCCAAAGGAGATGCCTGTGTGCACACACGCACACATGGAGTGAGCGTGCCTAAGGACAGCCGATCTCCGGCTTGTTATGGATGGGATGGATCTGAGTCCTGTTGCAGACACTCTGCTGCTCCATCCAAATTCCCACAAATCTTACCATTCCAGCACATGACACCCCAAATGCTGACTGCTGGTATCTGCATCTCGTTGTCTAATGACTTTCTCTGTTTCCAGAAACCCATTCTGCCTGCCAGAAGGACCTAGGAAAGTCCTTCAAAGCTCTGTCTCCCCTGGAGGAGGGTGTGACATATCCATGCCTTCTTAGTTCCTGTGCTAGTCGCTGGAGGCACCAAGATCAGTGCAACATTGTCCCTGACCTGGAGATACTCATGGGGCAAATGTATTACTAAGGTAATGTACGCAGAACATTATTGAAGCAGCAAATTGCTCGGAGTCTCGGAGAAGTCTTCACCAAAAAGCTGTTACTTGATTTGTGTCTTAAAGGAGGAGTTGGAATTTGTTAGGGTTTTCATGGTGGACAGAAAAGAGAATAGAGTCAATTATGCCCAGATCCTTGAACTTCCTGGCAGGAAGTGACAAATAACATTTCCATTCCCTTGGCTAATGCAAGTCTCACTGTCATACCTAACTTCAAGAAGAGGAGAAGTATATTTCTACCAAATACCCATAAGAAGACTGTTACAGAATATTAATGATGAGACCTGAGGACTTCCACTGTTGGGTAGTTAGCTCCTTAGCCACAGGTGTTTCTAGAGAGTTGGCCATTTTGATTTAAAACCAGGACATTCCTCAGGTAATGGGGCTGTAGTTGGAGTAGGACTGATTTCTCCCTGGGATTCTGGGATTAGATGGACATGTCTTGTATTAATACAGGTCTGTATTTGGACATCTGGGTGACTTGCAGACGCTGGCAGGCTGCCCCTTGTAGAGTTAGCCAGTTCCTAGAGATATTAAACAGCTCTCCAGTGCATGTGCTTTTAAATGTAAACTAACCAATCTGGAGCGCATACCAGCAAACATCTTCTTAACTGAGCTCTCAGACTCTGGGCCACTATCCACCTGCCTGTATCACCCAGGGCCAGGTACGAGACAATTAACGTCAGTCCCTAGGCCTGGAGCCGGCTGAAATTATTTGAACTAACCAATCCTAAATCTGCTTACCCTACCTCACCTATTCTTTTCCGCAGGAAACCACAGTAAATGCTTTTGCCCACTTCTCCCCTCTCCCTCCACCTCTGAACAATGCCTATGCTTCCCTGTGTGCCCTCCCATCTCCACGGCATGGTGTGCCTCCTTCACTTAGGAACAGTGAGTAACAAACTGTCTTTTCAATGGCAATTGCCTCCTGATCTGTTTGCCTTGCCATATCTAAATAGTAAAACACATTAAGACATATCTATATTCCTGATATCTCAGCTCTTTATGATACTTGAAGCTGAGAACTGGAAGATGTACAGGAAGATATTCTGGGTTTTCAAACTGGGTTGCTGAAGGCAGGGCATCACCAAGCTGTCTTGAGCCAATTGGTCATTGGCTGAGACCTGAGACTTCCTTCTCACAGTTTCAGTATGGAGTCAAGAGGAAGAGAGGGAGGCTCAAGCCCCACTCTTATTCTGAAGACAGCAAATGAGGCTGGATATTTCTTTGGGGGAAACTGAGTCACCAACTTCCTATCTGATCAACCGCCAACATGAAAGGACAAGTCCAAGTTTTGGGTCTGCATGGCTTCCTTGCAGGGCTCCCTTCTGACCTTTCCAGAGACTTTCTTGGTGCTGACCCTCTCCTTACGGAAGGGAGTGGACACAGGCAACAGACTGTGTCCGTGTTGCTGCTGGTGGCAGACACTTAGAGAAGCTACCTGGCTGCCTGTAGCTGACCCATTGCACATGGGCCCCCATACTGTGTTGGCTGCTGTTATATAGCTCTGGTCAGAGTTAGTGGGACCAGGACTGTGGAAGTAAGGGCAGAGCTGGGAATCCAGGTGGGATTTCTAGGCTTATGTACTACTGATTTGTCCCACTATTAACACTGCAATGTTGAGCATTCCTCTCTGGGCCTTATTCTTCTCATCTGCAAAAGGGACACAACAGTCTTATTTCCACAGGATTGCTGTG
The DNA here is from genome assembly GCA_004023965.1 of Spilogale gracilis. NCBI lineage: Eukaryota > Metazoa > Chordata > Mammalia > Carnivora > Mephitidae > Spilogale > Spilogale gracilis. The sequence goes on from PITA01004234.1 coordinate 72,081, forward strand.
AAGATTGACCTCCCCAATGCACAGTAGACATATCTACAAAAAGTGTCAAAACAACATAATGAAATTAAACAAACAAAAATATAGAAGGCACTGTAATTAATGGTGGAATGCCAATAGTTTTCCTTCTGAGTTCAGGAATGAGACAAGGATGCCTGCTATTATCACTTCTTTCCAACATTGTACTGGTAATAGTAGCCAGTGCAACACAGCAAGAAAAAGAAATAAAATATATAAGGATTGAAAAAGAAAAACTAGAACTCTCATTTTTACAGAGGAGATAGAATATGATATATTTTTAAAGAAGCTGAAGAATCTACAGATAAATTGTTAGAATGAGTGAGTTTGGCAATATTGTGGCATACAAGGACATTATACAAAAATCTGTGTATGTTCGACATCTATATTGCCAAGTAACAAATCACCCCAAAACCTCATGGCTTAAAATCACAATAGTGTTTTATTATTTCTCATGGTTTCTGTACATTTTGGATTCAGGAAGGGATCAGCTATGGTTTTTCCAGGGCTTTTCATATGGTTGTAGTCAAACAGTAGATGGAACTGGAACAGTAGGGGTGCTGATCCGACTGGGGACTAGTGAGTCAGCTTACTCTTTTATTAGTCTCAGGGTCTCTGCAGATGGACTGTATGTGTAGGTTACTTCAGACTTCTGTAAAGCACAACATCCTAGGACTTCTTACGTAATGGCTTATGGTTCCAAAGACAAATGTCCAAGAGAGGGAGCCAGGCTGAAGTTTTATCAACTTTTATGACCTAGACTCGAAGCCATGTGTCATTTCTGCCATATTATATTTGTTAAAAACCATTTACTAAACCCATCCCTTTTATAGGGGAAACTTATTAGACTCCACTCCATCGAAGAGTGAGGAAATTGTTGACTTGTTTTAAAACTACAGCACTGTACTTACAAGAAACAAAAAAATAAAAAGCCATATAAAGAAACCATTTATAATAGCATCAGAGATATAAAACACTCTAATAAAAGATGTGTAAAGGGTCTACATAGAAACTTAAAAAAAAGGGCTGAGGCATGTGGGTGGCTCCGTCAGTTAAATATCCAACTCTTGATTTCAGCTCAGATCATGACCTGATGACGTCAGGCTCCGTGCTCAGTGGGGAGTCTGCTTGATATTCTCTCTCTCCTTCTCCCTTTGCCCCTCACTTCTGCCCTCTCTAAATGAATAAATAAATAGATAAATAAATAAATCTTAAAAAAAAGAAAGAAAACCATAAAACATTGCTGAGAGAAATTTAAAATGAAAAAACCTAAACCAGTGAAGGGACATACCATGTTTATGGATAGCAAGACTTAATATTGAAAATTTCGATTTTACCCAAACTGATCTAAAGATTCAATATGATAGCAGCATAACAATCAAAATCCCAGCAGGATTGTGTGTGTGTGTGTGTGTGTGTGTGTGTGTAAATAGTCAAGTTGATTTTAAAATATTAGTAGAAGTGCAAATATCAAGAATAGCCAAGACAGTTCTGAAGATAAAAGTGTGTAGATCTATTCTATGGGGCACTTATAAAGCTACAGAAATTCAGACAGTATGGTCATGCCACAAGGAAAGAAAAACAGGCTAATGGGACAGACTTGAGTATTCAGAAACAATCCATACACATATGGATGAATTGATTTATAACAAAGATAACACTGCAGAGAAGTGTGGGGAAAGGTAATCTTTTCAATAAATAGTGCTGGGTTAGCTAGATGTCCAGATGGAAAAAAAAAAAAAGTAGAAGTGCCAATGGGAAATTCCTTTTGATGAGATATGGCAATGTATTTCTAGAAACAATGACTGCTGAAATTCATTTGGAAATTCTTTCCTTTCTGAGCAGTAATTTCCCTCTGTTGTTCCCAAACCTTTAGCAAAAGCCTGTTTCCCACACCAGATCTTGTATTAGTGGATCTTTACAGTCACAAATAGTGGTCATAGCTTGAAGTCAGGACAAAAAGGCTCAAGTAGCAGTTGGGAGCTAAGTTCCAACTTAGCCACTGGCTGTTGAGTGGTCAACTCAGTGGGCTCACTCCCTTTTCTCCAAATAGCATCACATGTCCAGCTGCCATCCAACAATTCCATTCTGACCCTCTTCTGTCTCTTGGCCTCCTGCTCCTGGCACTTCCCAGCCAGGCATCCCAGTGTGCCAGAGCCAAGAACCAGAGGGACTGCAGTGGTGCAGCAGTCAGTAGGGGTGAGGGAGTGGAGGCGGCTAGTGTAGACAATTCTACAATTCTTGGATGAAACAACATCCAAGCTTGGATCAACAGGCCAACTCCCGCAGGTGATGTGAAGAGTTTTCTGTGGGAAAAGGAACCTGCTTCTGTCACCTTTCTGCTCCACCATGAGAGCCATCCCATTTCTGTTCTTCTTTGTCTCCAGAAGTTGGGGTAGGGGTCGGGGAGGGGGTAAATTCTGGATGCTCAGAACTTCAGTTTCTAGGCCCCTCTATCACTCTCCCTCTCCCTGCCATTAAAAGGGGCAGGGCCCCCTGCTTTCTCTGTATCTGAGACCTGGATCCTCTCGGAGCCTTGGGCCCACTCACTTGGAGCTTCATTACTGAAGTGACTGGTCTCGCTTCAGTTTCCTCATGCGGAAAGTGGGGTTTAAGCTCGGTAACTCCCACAGCCCCTCTCACAGTGACTCGGATCAGTGGGACAAGAAGAGAGGACCGGAGGGCCTCCTAAGATCAGCCTCAGGCAGAAGGCTATGGTCCCCAGGCAAGGAAGCACCCATCTTCGAAAGTGTTCCTTGTCACTGCCTTCCTCCCTCGCCCCCACTTCCTAAATATTCCGGGAGGGAAGTGTTCCACTTCTGGTGAGGGGTGTCAAATGGGCTTCTCCCTCCCCTCACCCTCGGTGGGGAAGGCGGGACGGGAAAGGGCCGTCTGGACAGGAGCGCACCCCTCCCGGACCCCCGGGGCTGCAGAGCCCGGCGAGGGACCCGGCGGCTGCCCACCCCGAAGGAAGGCCCCCCTCCCCTGGGCCCGGGCCCCCGGCCCTACGCGGCGCCCGAGGCCGGAACAATAGCGCGCGCGGGCGGGGCGGGGGCAGGGGCGGTGCGCTCCTCTGAGCCCCGCCCCCGGCCCGCCCCCCGCGCTCGCACACCCGCTCGCACACTGGCTCCCACCCGCCGCCCGCCCAGGCACTGCCCGCGGGAGCCGCCGCCGCCGCGCCCGCCATGGACGTCCGCCTGTACCCCTCGGCGCCCGCGGTGGGCGCGCGGCCCGGGGCCGAGCCGGCCGGCCTGGCGCACCTGGACTATTACCACTGCGGCAAGGTAGGCGGGGGCCGGGGGTGGGCGCCAAGGCGGGCGCGGCCTGCCCGCGCCTTCGGACCCGGTGTCTCGAGCGTCCCGGGCTGGAGTGCGGGCAGGAGTCACCTGGCGGCTCGGGACCGGGCACTCTCAGACCCACGGGGTGTGGTGCCGGCGGTGCCAATGCGCGGGGACCCGCACGCATCAGCCCCGCCGACGGGCACATGCCACTCACATAGATAACCTCTCCGTTACACTCATGCCCTGAGTTACTCCGTTCACAGGCAGAAGTCACCTCGACAGTCACTCACAGGATGACACAGTGACACGTTCGCCCACGGCCCCCTGACAGCCTCACATTCATTCACAGGCTGACACACAGTGACCCACTGTCACACACATAGGCAGCCAAGCACCCACTTACACTGTCTTACCGTCCCACACAAGTCACCCTAACAGTCATTTGTACACAATGACATGCAGTCACTTGCCCGAGTACACTGTCACATCGCCACATACAAGTCACCCATTCACACAGTGCGATACCACACACTCCGTTACATGTCCCCATCGCCTGTCACACCCAGTCACACAAAGAAGTTGCTCCGACAGTCAAACGCTCCCACTCACAATCACTCACACGGGCGCACACTGTCACGCACAGCCACCCATGTACGGTGAACCTGAGATACGCTAATCGCCTGGCCATCACGCAGTCACACGCGGTCACGCCCAGCCTCCCTGCCAACCCGGTCCTCACCCAGGTCACCAACTCGCGCGCGTCGGGGGCTAACTTCCTAGAGCCCGGGCGCACTAATTGGCCTTTCATTAATTGGCCGTCACTGCCCGGCGGGACCTGGGATTCCGAGTTGGCAATGGACAGTCGCGGCCTGTCCCCTCCGGGGAACGGTGAGCGAGCGTCCCTCCAGGCTGGGGCTGCAATGAGGGACACTCGCACCCCCCCACCCCGCCTGTTCCGAAATCGCCGCCCGCAGCCAGGTTTCCGCTGCGCTGCCCTGGCGCCTCCTCCACATGGAAGCTCGCGTGCGGGGCACCCCGAACGGAGGGCGTTCGACCGCCTGCTCCCCACGCCAAGGCCTGCCCGGGACGTTTAGGTGCAGCTGCGCGGGCCGCCTCTCTTCCCTCGCTGGGGAGGGAACTTTCAAACTTAGTTAGCAAGCCAGACGGTGGGTGCGTCCGGCGGTAGGCGCGTCGGGCCAGGGCCGGCGGGAGCCCCAGCGCGGCTTTTCGTCACTCGGAGCCCGGATTGAACCGCGCGCGTGGGTCTCCCCGCGGCCCTGGCGCAGACGCGCGGGCTGGCGCTGCGTGGTGAGTGAGCGTCCGGTGGGTGGATGGGCGGCCCTCTGGGGTCTCAACTTCACCCCACCCACGGGCTTCACTTGAGTCCCTTGCTGTGTGGATGCTGCGGGAAGGGGGCGTCCCCGCGCCGAACGCGGGGCCTAGAGGCTGGGCCTCGCTGAGTGCGTCCTCAGGCCCTGGGGAGCGGCTTCTAGGGTCGCAGGGCAAAGCCCTCCGCAGCCTCCCCTCCCCTCGTGGGGATTGGGTTCCTGGGCCAGTAGAGCTTGGGCGGGCGTGGGGTGCGCGGCAAGTGAGGTCTCGCAGCGGGTGGTGTCATTATCTTTGTTCCGTGACCGGCAAAGTTAGAAGCTGAGGAGGGGGATGGTGTCCTGAAGGGAAGGCCGGTTCTTGGGCTATTTCCCGTCTGATGGAGAGAAAATTGATTAAAAGTAGCAAGTGGAGCCCCGAGAGAGGAAAAGACCTTTGAGTGCGGGGACAACTGGACTGTCTTCTGCCTTTGGCTTTATTTTTTTTTAAATGTTAAGTTGGCAAGGTTCCAGCATCTGGTTTGGGGGCGTGTGTGGGAATGCGGGATTTGTGCTTTGAAGTCTGGGTCGGTGGATGGGTGGTCTTTAGCCCGGGAGTGCCCCTTTTGCGGTGTTTCTGTAAACCCTGCCAGAGTGGGGTGGTCCCACATGTGGGCCTTCTGGGGTGGGGGTGTCACTCATCTGAGGCCCCTGCTTTATTCTGATGCTCTCTAAAGCTCTGACTCAGCACCAAAGACCATTGTGAAACCCGGCCAGGGAGGGAACCACTCAGGGAGTGAGAAGCTGATGATCCTAGTTTCTGTCTGTGATCTAGGACCCCTGGCCCAGAGCCCAGGGTGTATCCAGGTGCGCCACCAAGGTAGGTGAGAGAATGGTCTGACCTTGCCCTTGAGTATGAGACCTGCTTCTCAGTCTTCAGGCTTGTGGTCCGATGAGGCAGGGGAAGTCACTTGGCTCAGCTAGGGGTGGGCCAGATGCCTGTTGGTAACAGATTCCAAGTGGGCAGTCATCTTTAGTGCTGGTGGTTGGGAGGTAGGACACCAGGGTCTGATGGTGAGCGACTGGGGAGGGAAATGTTCAGGCTCCATTCTTATGACTGATGACTGTCAGAACTGGAGTGGAAACTGAGCCCCAAAGTGCAGCCATGACATTATTGGGGCCTGTAAATTGGGCTGCAGAACCAGGACACAGCCTGGGCACCAGGGGCTTGGTCTTTGCGGTCCACACAAGAGGCTTGCCCCCCTCCTCCCACAGGGACCTAGGCCTAAGAAACACAAGGGCAAGCATTTGCCCAAGTGATGCCGGACAACTGTGGGACAGTTGACCCGGAAGGGCCCTTGGCAACTGTTCCCTTGGTGACTGTCCCCTTAGTGATACTCTACACAGATATTTCAGCCACTTTAAATAAAAGTCATGAGCAGTGGCTGTTCTTTTGGTATCTTTTGTTTGAGCAAATACATAATGGGAAAAGCTGCTATGGTTTCGTTTTTGCTTTGAAATAGATGTTATTTTATTAATCGCAATAATATTAACATGCATTTGAAAAATAGCTTACCAGATAAAAGGCAGGCACATTACACATTTCATGTAGGAACTTGTGGCCCTGTGGCTCCCAGGATCTGTGGCCCCATGCTGGGAACCAGTGATCTCTCCTTCTTCCTTGCTTCACAGCAGGGGAAACTGAGTCACAGAGTAGTGTACTTACAGGTTATATAGCATGTGAAGAACAGAACTGAGGCTTGAACCCAAGTTTCTTGACTCCCAGCTTGACACGTGTCTTCCCCTCAAGTCTCTGTCATGGGTTACGGGTTAGGGGGGATTGTGACACTCTTCCTTGGGTGTCTATGAAGTCCCTTCATTCTGACCTTGGCAAGGCACTTTACCAGGCTCAGGGCGTTGCCTGGGGCCCCCCACTCACCTATGGCAGGCTAGTGTAAACTGGCCATTGGAACTGGACAAACGTGGGTTCAAATCACCAGTTGTGGCTTTGTGATCTAGGACAAATGATTTGTAGCTCATTTTTTACTCCAACATGATTGACATAAAATAAAACACAAATTTCAAGTGTATAGTTCCATGAGTTTTGACAAATATAAACACCTGTGTAACCGCCATCCCAATTCAGATTTTGCCCATTTAATACCCCAGAAAGTTACCTCATGCTCCCTTCCAGCCCCCAGTCTCCCTTCCTGCCTCTACAGGAAACAATTTATCTGATTTCTATTATCAATGCTTTATTTAAGTTCAGTCTCAGTGTACTAAGTATACTTAAGTTCTAGAATTTCATATGTAGCATATACACCCGTGTTTCACTTTGCTCAACATAGTATCAAGATTGATCTGTGTTGTGTGTATTCACACTTCTGTTTTATTGCTAAATTATATATCATGGTATAAATATAGCTCAATTGGTTTATCTGCTTACCTGCCAGTGGATGTTTGGGTTTGTTTCCAGGTCAGGGCCATTATAAATAAAGCCTCTGTGAACATTTTTATACAAGGCTTTTTGTGAGAATTTGCGTGTCTAATGAGCTCCCGGGTGGTGCTGCCGGTCCAGCGACCACATTTTGTGTGGCAGGGGTTTAGTTGTTTGTGTACAGGTTTCTTTGGGCTCCAGCACCTGGCACAGTGCCTGACCCAGAACTACTCAGGAAATATGTGTGTGGGTAAGTGATGCAACTCTCTACCCACACAAGCTCTGGACACAGCATCTATATCTTGATGGGGATTAACACAAGCTTGGCTAGTGAATGACTGGAGTCTCCTCGGGATGAAAATCCAAGAGGTGGGAGGTGCTGTCCCCCCCTCACCTCTACTTGAGATTTGTGAGGCCTGCTTAACATTTCTGGTGGGTGAGGTTCCCCACTGCTTCTTTCTGCAGGGGCACAGGTGGCTGTGGGTGGGACCTGTGGGTAGACCAGGGCCAAGTGAGCTCTGAGCTGAGATGGCTGGTCCTGGGGACTCTGGAGGATCGGAAGAAGCTCTTTTTTACTTTCGGTCTAAATGTGTTTTCCATAGCTCCTCCCCTAGTCTGTCCTGAAGGGTCCTTATGGCCAAATTTCTGTACTTTATGAATGTCAGGAGCTACAGGCCAGGTCTGGCACTGCTGCCCCCAGTCTGCTGGGTGACCTTGAGCATGCTCTGGGCCTCTGTTTCCCTCTTGGCAGAGGGAAAGGAAATCAGTGAACATCAGTCTAGTGAGATGGGGAGCTGTGGTAAGGAGATATAATGAATGAAGCCTGGGCATGTCTTTATAATTGTAAAGTGTAGTACACCCAGGAGGGATGCGGATGATGCTCCCAGAGGAGATATGCCCTCATGTGCTTCAGAGAGCAGCGAACACTCTGTCTACCTTCACTTTCATATTCCCACATAGGTGCTCAATGAGTATTTGCTGAATGAATGAATGTATGAATGAATTCAGGGCTTGCCAGGTTTCCTCTGTAGCTTGAGGAACTTAGCATCTCTTTAGCTCTTTTAAGATTTTAGTGAGCACAACAAATCCAGGGTAGAGCAGAGGCCAAAGCCTCTTGGCTGACCTGTCATTCCTAGAGGGGCTTATCCAAGTAGACCCAGAGGACAGAGCCCAGCACAGAGGGCACAGCTAGAAAGCTGGGAACAGCAGCTGAGTCTTTGCCTACAGGACAAGGAATCCCTCTGCAGGACTGCCAGCCCTGTGTGATTCCATAGGGCTGGCTCTTTTGCTTCTTTGATTTCCTAGAACCTGTCTGAAGGCACGAAGGCAGTGCAAGTTCTGGAACCCGGCAGAACTGGGTTTGAATGCTGCCTTCACCATCATCAGCACAGGCATGTTACTTAACTTCCCTGTGCTTCCATCCCCTCATCTGCAAAACAAGTACAGCAACACGTCCCCCATGGGGTTGCCTTGAGGTTGGAAATCATGCACATACCGCATGTGACCCCAACAGGAAACACTTTCATTTCTACTCATAAAGAGCTGCACAACTGAAAGTTACAAGGAGGGGAAACCTGTTTCAGCTCTGGATGCTGGAGGACTGACCGTCCCAGCTGCTACAGATGAAGGGTCCTCCCAACATCAGGTGTTTCCATGCCTTGGTCTCTGGATCTGATTTTTCCTGCATCCAGTTGTAAGCAGTCTCTAGTTGGACCGTTCAGCCTAATGAATTAACAAAGAGCTGCTCATTTCCTTGGCATCTGTTTCCTTTTTGAATCTGTGTGGAAGGGGAGTTGGGTTTATCAGGCAGAGAAGACTGGTTCAAATTGCAGCTGCACAATTCACTGGAGCAGGCTGGTGACCTTGTGCATGTCATCTAACCTCTCCACATCTCAGTTTTTCCATCTGTGCAAGGGGACAGCGATGTCTTCCTCATACTGTTGCTGTAAAGCTCAGATTAAAGGAACATTTATAGAAGTTTTCTTTGACCTAGAACAGTGTTTCCCAGCCTCAGCACTGTTGACACCTTGGACCTGATAATTCCTTGTTTGGGGGAGGGGTCTGTCCTGTGCATCATAAGGTATGCGGTTGCATCCTTGCAACCACTGATCAGGTGCCAGGAGAACCTCCTTCCTAGTCCTGACAGCCAAAACGCCTCCAGACTTTTCCAGGGATCCCCTGGGGGAGCAAAAGCAACCCTGTTTGAGAACCGTTGTGGTGCGGGCACCCTAGAGAGTCACGGGGATGAGTGGGGTGGAGCTTTAGAGCTTGTGCTTCCTGTTCAATATTTTAGTCCTACATCTCCCTGTCAGTAAATTCTGTACCCACGTGGTTGGCAATCATCCTATTTACATGGACCAAAACCTGCACAGTGATTTTTCAGTGTGGTTTGGGAGCAGCCATAAAAACATATGGTAAGTAATTATTAACTTAATGAGTCGTGGTAAATTGTAATTTTATCTCTTGGTGAAAACATGCTGTATAACACAGGATAATAAATTTTGATCAATTATCCTGATGCTTCAACTTGCTACCGTAGAAGAGCAAACTTGTGGTGCCTGCGAGAATGAGCAACAAGACTGTGGTTTTTCAATATGCAATTACCTGTTTACTGCTGAGCTTCTTCAATGTCCAGCAGCTTTTTATTGCATGCCTACTGTGCACCCGGGGACCCAGCCTTGTCCGGAAGGATCAGCCACTCAATGGAAAACTTGTGTTTACCAGATGGAAGGCTGTGTGGATTTGTAACATGACTCAAAATGCAGGAGTCATAATTAAATATCTGATCGTCTGGGGCAGTGCCGGGGTATAGGAAGGCCTCACACGGTGGTCTTAAAGGAAATGCCAGGCAGGCTAGGTGGGGGCACGTAGAATTCCTGGAAGGGTGTCCTAGGCAGGGGGCGCCCACTGCAAGGGTGCCTGGAGGGTGGTTTGGGGTTACCATCAGCCTAAGGCAGGGAGGCCTGCCTACAGGAGAGCTGGGACAACAGCAGAGATTGTCATAAAGAATGTCACATCCCAGCTGTTTGGGTTGTAAGTAGGAGTGCCTCAGAGCCAGAAGTGTGGAGAGAGTATGGAATGTTTCATGTTGCTGGATCACACTGTTGTCAGCAGCTGTCTCTTGGTCTTCTGCTGATGGAAAAGTTTAGTGTCTTGTGTTTGATTTCACCCAGTACTCAGGGATGCTCTGCTTGTCAACTTTCAGCATCACCTGGAGGGGAGTTGAAACATAAGATCGCTGGGTGCTCCTCTCAGAAGTTCTGACTCAATAGGTCTAAGGGAGGGGCTGAAAAGGTGTGGTGCTAATACTTGATGCTGATGTTGTTGGCCTAGGAAGTACACTTGGGAGAACAGGGCTCTAGACTGGGATGTGGGAAGGTTTCCCACCTTGGCCCAGGACCCCAGTGGGGATGTATTGCTGGCCTAGGCCATGTGGCCTTGGCTCAGACACAGTCAGATATCCCAGAGACCCAGAAGTACTTCAGACCCCCTATAGGTTATGGGGAGAGTGTCCTTCACCTTGGAGAGAGTCTTACCTTGGCTTCCTTGGAAACAGACTCCGAGTTGGAGAGTTGCCTGTGGAAGGTTTATTTGGGAGGAAGTTTCCAGGAAGTGTAAGGGAAGCAGGATTGGGTAGAGGGAGAAGCTGGCCTGGAACATGGTCTCAGATCTGGGGTGGTTCTTCAGAGTGGTCCCAAACTGGGGCATGGGAGCTGCTTGTGCCTTTTGGTTCTCATGAGATCCAGTCATTGGCATCTGGGCATCTCCCTGTGGCAGAGAGGTCCCAGTGCAGTGGTACAGCTGTGACATTCCCAGCAGCTGGGGATGAATGCATAGAAAGGGGAGCACTAAAGTGCCTGTTTCAAGGAGACACATCTTAGGGAGAAAACTCTTCTTCCTTTTGGGTCCCAGGAAGTCAAGGGCCAGCATGTTGATGATTTTTAGAGACTCTGAGTCACTTGCTGAGGATTCATCCTTACCTCATGATGGGAGTGAGAGCTGCAAGATAATTGCTTCTTGGGTCAGAATGAAGAAAAATGATAATTAATGGAATTTTCTGGGCCCCAAGGAATTTCTCTTACTTGACGTGTCAGGCACTTTCTTGTGTGGTGGGGAGGACTCCACACTGATTTCTGAGAAGCTTCTGGGCTGTGCCTAAGGGAGTTAGCTCTGGGTAGGAGACCACAGCTTTCTCCTTGGGCTGGAGTCCTGTCACAGCTTCAACAAGAGGTTCTTCACCTGGCCCGTGCATCAGTGTTGACCATTGTCCATGGCTGTCCTATCCCCATTGTTTTCAATGGCTCCCAGGAAGCTTGGAGGTAAGTGAGTGGGTCCCTTGTCGCTATAAGGTAGGATTTCATGCATATCTTTTACTTGTTAACTTCCTATTTCATTTTACTCTTCTGTCATTTTCCTACTTTCTCTTGAGTCCCACCATATTTTTTTGAAATTTGTTTTTATTCTATGCAAGATACACAGAAATATAGTAGGATATAAAGGAAGACGTGGAGGGCCCACTCATTCTCATTTCCTTTCCTCACTGCCCTCTCAGCCCCATTCCCCAGGGCTAACCCCTGAGGGGAGTTGGGTGGGGATATTTCTTCAGTTCATATCTAGTAAGTTTATTGTCACTTTTTCATTTCCCAGAATTTTGTATTGTTTTTTGATTGATCTTGTATCAGAGTATCCCTTTCCTTTTTTTCTAATGTATATGTGAATATCTTGAGTCTTTTTGAAGATTATAATAGTTATCTTCTGTTTCCTGCATTAACTGTTTTCTTGGTGGTTAGTTCTGTTCACATTAGGCCTCTATTTATGCTGACATTTTCTACAAATGCCTGGTGATTCTTGATTGACATTTACTTGTAGACCGGGGTCTAGACTGATCTGCTCTGTTGTGAGTTTCCTCAATGCCTGTGATACCCACAGTTCTATGGGTAAACAGTGTGCATGTTGATTTGGGGTGCTGTGGGTATGGTTTGTGGGTGGCACTCGAAGCTGGGGGACAAGCTCACTTGAGGTCGGGGCATCTGTTTCTTTCTGAAAACCAGGAGTCCCCCAAGAGCACCGGTGCACTTTGTTTTTCCTGCCTCATGCCTAAAGGAAAGGAGTGAATCCCTGAGGCACAGCTCTTATTTAATTGGAGTTCTTCTTCCTGGCTTTAGCCTGGAGGCAGATCCAACATTCAGCTTCTCCAAGATCTATAGGCTAGCACAAAGTTCCAGTCATATCCCTGGCCCAGGGCTTCCTGCTGCCTCTCTTTGGGGATGTTCTGGGGTTCAGTTAGGGTAATAGCTTTTCCAGAGGTCTTGTATCGATGTACTGGTGCTTTGGACCTGATAGGCTTTGTCAGTCTGACTGCTTACTTCCCAGCCCTCTTAGCATTTCTGATCCCCAGCCTGTGTTCTTTTTTTTGTGTGGGTTTTTTTTTTTTTTTGAGTTATTCTATCTTAATCCATCTATCTATCTGAATTATGAACATACATGTATGTATATGTTTTGTTGTGTATCTTTTTTTTTCCCATTCTAGTGTTGTGTAGAAGAGAGGAGAGGCAAAAAGTATATGTCTATCTGCCATCTTGGGCAAAAAGTCCCCTCTTGCTGGTTTTTATTTTTAAATTTTGTGCTATTTTGTGGAGAAAAGTAGGGTGGAAATAAGCACAAATTTATTTGCTGTGTATTTACACATCTTAAGCCCATTCTCATATCATCTCATTAAGTCTTCATAAGAACTATGCCAGGCACACATGCCCGCATTTTGTAGGTGAGAAAACCGAGGTTCCAGGAGGTCATGTTACAAAAGGCAATAGAGAAACTGGTTGGCTGAGCCGGAGATCAGAGTGTGCTCTCTCTGCTCCTCAGTCCTGCAGCCTCTGCGGTGCCAGGTGGACCTCCCAGCCCTGCAGGGAAGGGGGAGGGGATCAGCTTGCCCCTTGGTTTTACTGTTAATGTGCTGGCTCTTCTCAAGGCCAGGGGATTCCCAGCTGGGCCCTCAGCCTTGGCTTTCAACTTCTAACATCACTTGGTAATAGAATGCCTACATATTACAGCTAATTAAAACGTGCTTATCTTGAAGTTGGGCCTAATTTGCAGGAATGATTTAGAAACTTGTTGGAAATGAATCCAACTCAGTAGTATAACCCAGGGTCAATCTCATGCATAAATTTTATTGTTCCATTTTGCTGTTTTGACTTAAACTGAACTTGATAATGTGGAATATGGACTCGGGGCCTTTTGTTGCTCATTTATTTTGCAAATATTTACTGAGTGCCTCGTGGGTCCTTCCTACATTATTTAAGGAGGTCCTTTCACCCCAACCCCCATGCCTGTTTCTATTCTATACATTCACCTGAGCTGTAAGTTAATTGTTTTACAAACCCAGGTAGTGGATTCAAGTGTGATTTCGAGCTCAGTGGAAGTGCCTGGCTTCATATCCTGCCACTTACAAGCTGTGTGACTTTGGACCTATCACTTAACTTCTCTGATCTCCAGTGTTTTCACATAAGCACAGTTGCATCCCAGGTTTGTGGTGAGGCCTCTGGGAGATCGTGTAAGTCATGCCCTCTCTCACTCCTACTGCCAGCTGCCTTTCAGGTCACCTGGGCCCTCTCTAGCATAGTGAATATAGGCTCCCTCCCAGGTTTTTTGTGTTTTATAAATGGTATAAAAAGTAGAGTCTCAGGAGATTTTCAGTTCAGAATAGGTGTTGTGGTGATTTTGGTTGCGGTGGTTTCCTTTCTCTCTGGCTCAGTTCCCTTATTTCTCATTGTTCTCCCACAGGGACTCTGTGAGGTTCAGTTAAACATTCAGACTCAGAAGACACACATGGGCCATACTAGGTCCCTGTGTCCTTGAAAGACGTGGGCAGGACCCAGCACCAGCCAGCAGGGCACAGGATCTGCTCCTCTTCCTCAGGAATAGGTCCAGCTTCAGTCCCTGCTTAGTCCACGGAGGTAGCCACCAGCTCTTCTCTTGCCTGCTCCCCCCAGACTGTAGTGTAGTTGTAAGGAAATGAGCCCCACAATGGGTGGGTTTGGAAGTCACTCTGGCTTCAGAAGCCTTATTTTCCAAAGGACCCATAACCCCTGCAACAGTTCTACCTTCCAGGGTTTCTTGCAAGAGGGTGTCAGATGTAGGAGTCACTACACTCAGGAAAATCTAAAGTTTGGTTTCTTTATCAGATATTTATAATTTATTTATAGTTACTTCCAGTCCAGATGCAGCTTACCAGTCAGGGATCATTTTTACCATAAGCCGAGTTGCCTAGTAACATAGTTAACATCTTACCTTCATCAGGTTTCCAGGGGAGTTATGCTAGACAATTAACAAAGGTAAAATTCTTTTGCAAGAGGAAAAGGATTTGCTTAACCCTTTACCCCCATAGACAACATCCTGTTTCCCCCAGAGAAGTGGTGCTTTTCAGGATCTCTTTTGGAGGGATGAAGGAAGCCCTCCGTGTAGTTGGAATATATTCCATGCTTGAGTATGTTTTCTGATTGATCTGTATAAGACACAGACATAAACTCTGGCCAAGAGGTATGTTGTGGAGTCATCTTGGCTTGGGATAAAATTCTGGCTTTGCAACTGACAAAGAGTGCATTCATTCATTCAGCCATGCAAAGAACATTCACCGTCTGTTGTATGCAGGGCTTTGTGGTTGATACCAGGCAGGAACAGGTGTTTAAGAGCTGCTCCTTGCCCATGAGAAGCCATAATCTTATTAGGGAGAAAGGAAAAATAAGCAATTCCAAATGGGTATGGGATTACCAGGCCAGGCTGCGTAGTCAAGGAAGCCTCCCCAGAGGAAGGTACACTAGGTCCGTGCTTAAAGATAAATTGGCTAGGTGAAGAAGTTAGAGAAAAGCATTCCAGGTAGAAGAGACAGCATGTATAAAGGCATAGGAAGGGACCAGAGGGTCAAGAGATGAAGCTGGAAAGGGGAGCAAGGGCATTTGGAAAGCTACTTAATACCTTCAGGCCTCAGTTTCCTCATCTACAAAATGGAGTCACTTTTGATGCTTACCTGCAGTGCTTACCTGCTTATGAAATTAAATGAGATAATAGTGTATGTTTAAGCACCTGGGAGAGTTAATTTTAATTTCCTTTCCAAATCTGTCTGTGGATCCCTAAGAGCCAAACTTTGTCTTTAAATGAGAGATAGGAGACAAGGAGTAAAAGCAAACAAACTGGAGGGCTTGGCCACCCACCTGTGTGGTACAAGCCTTTCCTCCAGCGGCTCTTCTGTTTGTTATCTTCCCTCTTTTTTTGGTTGAAGGGCTAAATGTTTGCCCTCTGTCTCAGATTATCTCTTACAGTATCAGTGAAGCACATAATTGTGTTTTCCTAATGGCTCGACATTAACAATAAGCCACGACCCTGCTGAAGTGTTCTCTGGGACAATTTTCCATCTGCCAACAGCCTTGTGCCCATTCGATGCTCTGTCAACACATCCTGTCATTTGCTGCTTTGTCTTGCTTCTTGAAAGGCGGCCACCTCCCACATGCCAGCTGGAGATGCTTAGCTTTGGGAGACATTTACTATCCACATTTACTATCCAGTGACCACAAGTCACACATCAGGATGAGCTGAGGAGCTAGCCCAGCCACGATCAAGATGTTTCTGATGGGTAAATTGGATCCTGTCATTTCTCAAGGCAGAACCACTCAATGGCTCTCTGTTATGGCTTGGTGAACTCTTACCAACCTAAATCAGACCCCTGTTTCAACCTTACAGTGGCTTTCTCTGGTGTGTAGATAACATCAAATGCCTTTTCTGGTCCACAAATCCTGGTGTGATCTAGCTCCTGCCTGCTTCTCCAGCCTTACTCCCAGCTGCTCTGAGGCATGAGGCTTCCTGCTGGGGATATGGGGGTGAGCAAAGCCAATATCCCCCTCGACCTCATTCTAGCCACCCTGGCCTTCTTCCTGTTTTCTAGCTCCGTCTGCTTCCAAGTCTCCCCCATCATGATCTTTTTAGAAAGAAGGGCTTTGCGCAAGGATTTGGGTGTCTGTTCTACCTTTCAGAGCACTGGGGGTTATGTTTGTTTTCTTTACCACTGAGTCCCCAGTGCCTTAGTATGGTGTCTCTGTAGTAGGTGCTCAATAAAAAGTTGTTGAAAGAATGAATGAATCAGGGGCTCCTGGGTGGCTCAGTTGGTTAAGCGACTGCCTTCGGCTCAGGTCATGATCCTGGAGACCCGGGATTGAGCCCACATAGGGCTTCTTGCTCAGCAGGAAGCTTGCTTCTCCCTCTCTCTCTCCCCCTGCTTGTGTTTCCTCTCTAGCTGTGTTTCTCTCTGTCAAATAAATAAATAAAATCTTAAAAAAAAAAAAAAAAAGAATGAATGAATCAGTGTGGAGGTTAGATTTTGCAGAGATGGCCATTATAATGTATCCTAGGCTGTGTTTCCAAGAGTAAATCACACTGTCTCTGGGACTTCCTTGTCTTACTTGTATTTTGTGGTCAGGACAATTGGCCACATAAATGTCAGAGGCAGTGTCTGTGCCTGCAAGGGTTTGATTCTTGCATTTTTATTTCTTTATTTGTTTATCTATCTATCTATCTATCTATCTATCATCTATCTATCTATCTATCTATCTATCTATCTATCTATTTATGTAACCTTTACACCCCACATGGGACTTGAACTCACAACCCCGAAATCAAGGGTTGCACGCTCTGTGGACTGAGCCAGCCAGGCACTCCAGGCCTGCAAGTGTTAAGGAATCTGGATTCCTATTGTAACAACATGCCACTGTCACCTGCAGCTGAGCCCAAGAAAAAAAGTTGAAGTGGATTTTGATCAGTATTTGGCTTCTGGGGCAAGGACCAGCAGACCACTGCCCCTATTTTGTCCACCTCCCATCTCCCTGCTGGTGGTGACCTTGCTGTTTTCAGGAGGGAGGTGTCGCTCTCAGTTGCCTGTGTCGGGGTATCTAGGGCATAGTCAGCCTGGCCTTCAGAGATAACCAAATCTCTAGCTCGTGGAAACATTTCTGTTGAGCAAGCAGGATTTTTCTGGTGGCTTCTTTCCTGGAGTTTAGGGAATGGGGGCAGCGATCCCCTGCCACTCTCCCACCATGCAGACTCAAAAACAGTGTTGATTTGGGTACTTATTTTTCTGAAGAGTCCATGCTGCAAACTGTTTACCCCACCTGGGTCCCCCAGAAACCCCTTGCCTGTCTTTTCTCTTTTTGTGATGGATAATAGGCTTGTTCATTATGTCTCTTGTTTATGTCCCACCCCCACTGCTAGATTACCGGCTTCACAAGGGCGGGGGTCATGGAAGCACCTCGAGCTGCTCCGTCTCTGCTTTGAGCGTTGCCTCCCCTACCTGGCAAACTCCAACACATGTGTCTTTTAACTTTCTCCTCTAGTGCCTCCCCCTCGGCGAGGCCTTCACTGCTGTACCCTCTACTGCTGCCATTGCCCCTCCAACACCTGGAACACCTCAGGCTCCCTGAGCGGTGGTGCTATCTCTCCCCAGGAAGTTGGGCCTTGAATGCCATGTCCAGGAGCTTGGCCTTTGTCTCAAGGGCAGTGGGAGCGTTTTTAAAAGGATCTTGGTGACTATCTTGGGGAGAAGACATTGGATGGGGGGCAAGAGTGGAGGCAGGAGGACAGATGAAGGTGATGATATGCTTGAGGAGAAAATCCATGATGGCTTGCTGCCCTGTCCAACATGAGAGCCACTGGCCATGGCTATTTCAATTTAATATCAAGCCAAATAAAATCAAACGTAATTCCTCAGTCACACTAGCCATATTTCCAACCCTCTATAGCCACTGGGCACTACTGGGGAAAGACCCAGACTGTTGACAATGGGCCAAGGCAGAACTCCTGGGTCCAAAGGGGTGAGCATTTTTATGACTCTTTTTTTTTTGGAGAGATTTTATTTATTTATTTGAGAGAGAAAGTGAGAGAGTGAGAGCATGAGAGGGGAGAAGGTCAGAGGGAGAAGCAGACTCCCCACGGAGCTGGGAACCCAATGTGGGACTCGATCCCGGGACTCCAGGATCATGACTTGAGCTGAAAGTAGTGGCTTAACCAACTGAGCCACCCAGGTGCCCCTATGACTCTTGATTCAGGTTTTCCAGAGGGGCATCCATGTTCCCTGACAGCATGAGAAAGTGCACATTTTGTCAACCCTCCTGATGCAGCTTATTGTTTTTTGAAGAACCTTCAGTTGTGTATGTGCCTCTTGTCAAACCTGCCTTCACTTAGGGTCTAACATGTGGACCATGAGGTCTTTGTGATCAGGGAATTATATGTATATTAATGCAGATTTCAATAAAAAGAGTTATGTTTGCCATTGTGGTACGGTCTGATGCTCTTTAAATGCCTTTGGTAATATCTTCAATCAGATGGCAAATAGAAAACAGGAAAGTTAGTAATAAAAAATGAATTAGGATGATTAGCAAAAGGTGAACCGCTTCTCTCCTCGGGCAACAGGCAGCATTGACCGAGCTTTGCAGGGTGCTCCTGTCCAAACACACGTCTGGATTATCGCCGTCTCCAGGGCCGGCCCTGGGGTCTGTTCAGCACATAGGACTTGGTTATTGCCTTTAGTTTTGCAAAGGTCATGGACATCCCCTTACAGGGACTCTGAGGGGCTCACACAAGGATGAGGGGCTCCTACCTGGGGTGGCTGGAGTGGGGCCTCTAAAGAGGGGTTTCTGACTCAGGGAAGCCAGCAATTTCTTCTTCCAAGGCAGAGACATCTGCATCCTTGCTCCCCCTCCCTACATCCCCCAGGGCCCTGGAGAATCCTAACCATCCCTTGGGGAACACTTCCTAGCTGTCTGGAGTTGGGGGTGGGGTCTCCTCAAGAAAGGGCAGAGGCAAAGGCTTTAATTGACGAATGCAGACACCTGAGAGTACCAAAGAGAAACAGAATTCCGGTGACCGAGTAAAGTGTATGGGGTTGGATCTCAAGCCAGAAGGACATGGAATTTGCCCTCACTAGAACATGGGCCATGGAGATGACACGCTGGTGGTCAGGGTGCTTATGTCCACACTAGCGGGCTTATCTCCACATTGAACAATCAGGGCTGGCTCACACCCACATTGGCTGTATGACTACTGCAACAGATGGGCACGTTTTGTTACTACTGTGTTGGTTGGATGGTCCCCACAGTTGGCTGCTGACTACTGACCTTAAGCCAGAGCTTCTCGAATTTGAACTTGCATGCAAATCACACAGGGCCTTGTTAAAATGCAGATTCTGATTCAGGACACCTGGAGTGGGGCCAGAGAATTTGCAGGTCTAACAAGGTCTGGGAGATGCTGAGCTGCTGGTCAGTGGGCCACAACTTGAGAACCAAGGCCTTTATGTCAGGCTGAGCTCCCTAGAAGGTGAGCCTGAGATAAGGAGGCTCGCGAAAGAGTGCTGTCCAAAGAAGGGGCATGGGGGCGCCAGGACAAGGCTGGGAGAGGAGGTGAGTAAAGAGGTGGTCTCAGCTGGAGACTTGCTTCAGCCCGATCCCACGGGGAGTAGGAGCAGTACTCCAGAGCTGGCCCCATCTTGAGGCCAAGGCTGGGGGTGGCCTTCTGCATACCCTTGTCAGTCGGTCACAGGCAATGGGCTTCCTCAGGGAGCATTGGGGCAGGGGTGTCATACTTCCTGTGCTTTTCTCCCATCAGCCAAGGGCTTTTCTGCAGAGGAGGGAGCATTAGCACTCACAACCACTGGGGGATGGAGGCATAGCTTGAAGAGGGGGGTCTGGGTGGGACCCGGCAGCATTCACACACTGTAACCTTGTCTGAGAATAGCCTTGAGAGTGTGGAAAGGGAGGCAGGACAGTTGACTCTTGTTTGAAGTCTGCTGTGTGACCTTGGGTAAACCACTTTTGCTCTCTGGGCACTGTTTGTGCCATAGCCCCCACGGTTTTGGTCGTGATGGGTCCTTTGTCTTTGTCCTTAGGTTGTGATGGAGCCTGCAGGTAAGGATGGGTAGATAGGTGGGGATCTGCACAGGTAAGACAACTCTTTTACTTCAGAGCCCAAGGAGGGGGAGGAGAGAGGGAGCAGAGAAAAGAGTAGGGAAAAAGGGAGGGGAAAGAAGAGAGAGGAGAGAGAGGGAGAGAGAGACAAAAAGAGAAAGAAGGAAGGAGAAGGGAGGGAGAGGGAGAAAGAAAAGGGGAGGGAGAGGGAAACAGAATCCCTGAGACCTGCAGGGTTCACGGAGGGCTTCCTCCAGAGGAAGGCATTTAGGCAGGACCTCCAATAAGGTTAAGATAGGAACATATAGCAGAAGGGAGAACAGAAGAGCCATAGGATAGGTTTTTTTTTTTTTTTTTAAGATTTTATTTATTTGATAGAGACAAACACAGCAAGAGAGGGAATACAAGCAGGAGGAGTGAGAGAGGGAGAAGCAGGCTTCCCGCTGAGCAGGGAGCCTGATGTGGGGCTCGATCCCGGGTCTCCGGGATCATGACCTGAGCCGAAGGCAGTCGCTTAACCAACTGAGCCACCCAGGCGCCCCTAGGATAGGTGTTTTACTTACGTTATTTATTTAATCTTCTACTTAGAGTAGAAGCTGATCCTGCTGTGCAGATAAACTGAGGCATCAGAAGTCAAGTGACTGGGCCGTGGTCACACTGGGACTGGAACCCAAACCTGTTTACAAGGACCCTCATTCTCGACCTTCATGACCTCATCCAGCAGGGACAGGTTGTGGCTAAGGCCAAGGGGGTGGGTGGCCTGGTGACCTGGGGCACAGCTGTCTGGATGGATTCAGGCTAGTGTGGAAGAAGAGGCAAAGCCTGCAGTTTGGGAAGGGCACTGACTGCCAGGCCGTGAAGTTTGGTCCTCTAGTGGGGAGCCCCAGAGGGCTTTGGGGCAGGTATGTTCTGTGCAAGGGGAGTAATCCAGTCTTGCACCCCTCTGCTCTGGGTCTTGCTCTACACTGGGCCCTTTTCCCCACATGTCTGTCTTCCCTGATCAACCTCTTCAGTGTGTATGTGTGCATGTGCATGTGCGTGTGTGTGTGTGTGTGTGCACACGTGTGTGCTAGGGTGGGGGGCTGGAGTCCATTCTGGACCCTTTCTGTAAACCACATTCCTGGCATTTGGGGTCCTTGGGGCATAGGGGCTTCTACTTTTGCTGTAAGCGCTTTGTGCGACAGAGGCTCTGGAATCACACTGCTGTCCAGCAATCTCAGTGTGGGTAAGGACTGGTGGCCTTGTCACTGTGCTGAGCCCACCTTGCTGCCTCCCTCCTTCCTGTATGCAGGGGCCTTGGAGGTGAAGGGAGAAAGGGCCACAGACAGTTATCCCAGATGACGCTGGATGAGGGCCTGGGTGTATGAAGACTTTGAGGCTTAAGACTCAGGTCTGAATCGTCTTCAGCCTTCTTTACTTCTGCACGGCCTGAGTTTTCTCCCCCAGTTAAAGCTGGCCACATCCAGCTCTTTCTACTTCTTTAAGTAATCTTCCATGGCTGACAAGAAACATTTATGGAGCCCCTGATGTGTACTAGGCACCATGGTGGGATTTCCAGGGTGTGCAAGAGACACATAATGACATAATGAAACACAAAATGCGAACCTAACAGGGCTGGTTAGCAGAGCTGCATCGGTGTTGTGAGGCCAGGTAACTGAGGGTCAGAGGGAACTTCAGGAGTTGTAGGAAGACAGGTTGCTACGTGGGGCAAGGGAGGCATTCTAGGCATTCTAGATAGAACAGCACGTGCAAAGGCCCTGTGGAAAGAGAGGCTCGGCACATTTGAGCACCCATTGAAGTGCCAGGTCCCTTTAAGTGTCAGCATGCTTGGTCTGAGAAAGGAACTTTTGGTTCATAGATGTCCCTGGAACAGTCCCCATGTGACCCAGTCTTAGGAGGGAGGTGGGGAGAAACCTTTCCATGGACAGCTTATACACAGGGTGACTGGGCCTGGTGGGCTTTGGGACGAGGGAGAGATTGATGCTCATGGGCATCCAGGAGATCCTTGTGGAGGAGGAGGGATTTGAGCATCGGAAAGGGCGAGGAGGCAATAGGGAGAGGCCAGATGTGTAGGACTGAGGGGCAGGTCTGGGATGCTGGCTGAAGTAAGGGGTTTGGATTTAGTTTTGTTTACCAGTGATCTTTGAACCATGAACTGGAATGTTGTCAGATCTGGTGTGGGGTCCTGAGCATCAGCCACACCAGGAACTGCCTCTAATGTCCCTGAGCCTTCAGCAGGCTCCCTCAAGGCGTCTCAGGGGGGTGCCATTTTAGAAAAGGCCTGAGGTGTCTGGGAGCCAGAATAAAGATCATAAGTGAGCCAGCATAGAATTGGAAAAATAGGACAAATCAGGCAAATTCGAGTTTGAACTTGCCTCTTGTGGCATTGTCATGAAAGTCTAGGCAGGTGCTACTAGCCTCAGGCCTTGGTTTTCTCATCTGAAAACGGGGCCTGGTCCTCTCCTCCCTGGGTCGCGTAGGAGGGGCCTGTGGGGCTGAGTTCATCTGTGTGCCCCCTTTCTGGGCAGGCTCCTGCCTGTGTGCCGCCCAGGACAATGCAGGGACTGCAAGTTGGGAACAGCAAGCACTCCCCTTTACCAGGCCCAGAATAAACCAAAACCATGGTGACCAGGACGCATCACATGGGCCAGCCGCGGCTGATGGCTGGGAGAGGTTGCGGGTGCCCCACCAGCAGTGGATCAAGCCGTGGGGTCTCCCCTAGCCTTCCCTCCCTTCCCTCCTGCCTGAGATAAGACTCAGCAGTGCTAGCAAGGTCTAGAAGTCCCCACTTCGGGCTTCTAGTCCACCTCACGTTTCATTATTTAATTTTATTTTTCAGTCTTGTCGCAGAAAGCGTGTCCTGAGTGAGATAATTTGGAGCAAACCTCCCTGCCCTGTCCTTCCCCATCATCTCCCTATCGGATCAGTGCCCTGGAGGGAGTTGCCAGGATGCTGCTGGAGGGACCAAAACAACGTCCTCCCCTGGGAGGGAGGGCACGGGGCCGGTGGGCTCTGCATCTCCGCAGACATCCGGTGAGGTGGGGGCATTGACAGCCCACCTTGCAGAGAGGCTCACACTCACAGAGGCACAGCTAGTAAGTGGCAGAGCTGGGATTTGAACTTGGGTCTTCATGCTTCAGAATTCATTTGCATACTGCCTTTGACTGAACTGGGGACTCAGACACCAGTGTGGCTGGGAGGAGTGCGCCTGTCAGCTCGCTGTGTAGGCCTGGCTGGCTGGCGACACCTGTCCCACCACACGGGGATCCAGGATGGCTGTGGCGGAGGGGCAGCGGGAGTGGCCTTGGAGACCCCAAAACTTTCTGCCTGGCAAACTCCTTATGCACCTCTGGCCAGAGTGGTCTTGTATCCTTGCTCGTAGAAGCATGGCTTTGCCTGGGCTGGATGTTGAGAGTGGAGCTTCCGGGGGCCCCTGGCTTCTCTCTCTCTAGCTGCAGCCATCCAGACCTGATGGTCGAAGTCGAGGCTCGGGCGAACATTTTCCCTCTTGGAACCTTGTCTCCTGATTTACTGACTCAGTTGACAGCACTGCAGTGAGCAGAAACTTACTTTCCATCCTGTCATGACACTTACTAGCTGTGCACGTCCAGCAAGTTATGTACCTTCTCTGCGCCTTAGTTTCCTTCTCTGTTAAATGGGGATAAATGGGGATAAAATTGCATTTCCCTAACAGGGTTGTCTTGAGAAGCAATAGGTAGTGATGCAGGAAACAGTACTGGGGACAGAGCATATGCTCCTCTTCCTGTTACCTCCTGTTGGGAAGTGAGTGTGAATGGGGCAGGATGCTTGGCAGGAAGCAAATGTGCAGCACCTGCCTTTGGTTGAGGAGGGGAAGAAGAAGCAGGGGTCAGATAGTAGTAGGAAGAGCACCGCTGGGCCTGCTCTGGAGCCTTGGGACACTGCCCAACCTCCAGAGTCTCACTTTTGGTGGTTGCTTGCTTATTTTTGGTTATTGAGTGACAAGAACACATATAAAGATATAGAGGTATATGTAATATACTACAAATTTAGAGCCGAGGAAGACATAAAATAGAACGAATGTTAGGTGAAAAATGAAAATGCGAAAAGCAGGTATGTGGCCCTGAGCTCTGCAGTTAATTGAAATTGGCCTGCAAAGCTGGCTCTGGGCTTCCTAGCAGATGAGTGAAAAGGGAAATAGGTTTACTCCATGATTTCTTTGACCAGGGGGAAGAGGCTTGGCAACTCCTCACGAGAAAGACAGCCTTAACTGGCATTTGGAACTGAAAGCAATTCCTCTCAACAGCCTCATGGAAGTCCTCAGACCTCAGTTCCCCCAAATATAAAACAAGGGGTTGCGTCCCTGCTTCTTACGGCTCGGACTGCTCAAGGAGATTACATGGGTACGAAGTCCCTGGTGTGCGTCCGGCCAGCCGTGGGCGCTCGGAGGGCACAGTCCTCACCCCTCTGCTCCTGCCAATTTCTGGACGGAATCTGCGGTCCGCACAGAGTCACCCCAAACAAGCCTGGCAGCGCCCAGGGGGACAGTTGTGCTGTTGGAAGCCCGTCAGAGAGAGTTGTGTGTGCGTGGGAGGTGGCAGCTGCTTCATAGCAAGACAGATGCCAAGGCCAGTGGGGTGCTGTGACAAAGCGAGGCTGGAACGTGGGGTTGTGCCCAAGCCCCACAAAAGCGCACATGTAGTGCCATGGGAGGCTCTGTGAGGGC
The DNA here is from genome assembly GCA_004023965.1 of Spilogale gracilis. NCBI lineage: Eukaryota > Metazoa > Chordata > Mammalia > Carnivora > Mephitidae > Spilogale > Spilogale gracilis. The sequence continues at coordinate 96,764 of PITA01004234.1, forward strand.
CATTTGGTGAGACTCGGGAATTCTTGCAGGGCTGCGGGAGGCACGGACAGAGGAGGAAGGGCAGCCGCATGGGGGCCGGCATTTTGGGCGAGGAGGCACGCGGGACTGAGCAGCCCCAACATCCCTAGTGGGTGCGGTGGGTGCGAGGATGCAGACAGAGGCACAGAGCGGCTTTAATCGCTTCCCTTGGGCGGGTTTACTTAACAGCAGCAGAGAGCTTCTCGGCACTTACAGGTGCTGACGGGGGCATCACAATATTGTGAAATTAAGCAGGGAGCCGACTTCATTACAGCCTACCTGGCAGGCAAGCGGCCGCCCTAGTTAGCAGCGATGGTTGGATGTGACAGAGCTAAAACTGAACTTGGCAATTACACTCCGGAGAGGTTCTCGGTGCTGTAAAAGGAAGTTCCATGGAAATCAACCCTGGTAATCACAGGGTTTACAATTAGTCAGTTACTATTACGGTGGCCTTGGCAGCATGTCCTTCCCTGCGATACCGGCGAAGGGGATGCAAAGGGCGTTGACTGTCTCAAGTTACCGTGCGTTTGCCTATATCGGCTTTGTTTGTTTGTTTTACATTTGTTCCGGAACAAAAATTTGACAGACCCTGAGTTCACGTTCTGGTGCAGGGTGGCCATTTAATAATGGATCATTTTAAAGTCTTTTTTTTTTTTTTTTTTTTTTTTAATTTGTATGAGCTTGCACCTCTTTCTCAATTTCTCAAATCGGGTGTTCTCCCGACTTGTGAGGGTGTTTTCCCAAAGAGCTTTATGCCTCTCTCTGGGATATTGTACATGAAGAGCTTGGCTTTTTGTTGACTCCATGTCCCAGAGGAAGGAGTGATGTGATAACATTAAAGGTTTCTAAGCACCTTTGTGGCATTATTTTTATTAAGCCAGGACTAGACTATTTCAACAACCTCAGAATCTTGTTCCCGTTTTGTAGCTAAAGGTCGTGGGGAGCTGGTGTGTAGAGAGCCAGATGGACAGAAGGAGCTTGTACAACTTCCTTCCTAAGTTGGCCTGGGCTGTGTGTGCACTGACCCTCTTGAATGGGGAGATGGAAGCTCAAGTCAGCTCATTGCTTTGAGCACCAGTCGATTCACCCGTAAACTGAGACCTTGTGCTCGGCAGTGTGTAAGGATTAAGTGAGATAATCCAAGCACAGCAGAAGCTCAGCACAGTTCTCTGTGGCTACTAATAGTGATGTTCACTGTGCCAGGCATGAGACCAGACCCTCTCCGTGAGTGACAGCAGCTTTGCACAAAGATCCCACAAGGCAGTCTTAAGTAAACGTGGGCTCAGAAAGGGTATAACTGTCCAGGTCCTCTGAGTGAGTAAGGGGTAGTGCTAGGATTCAGACTTAGGTAGTCTGGCCCCCAGAGCCTGGCCCTCATCCCTGCCCCCATTCTGGGAACAGTTGACTGTCAAGAACACAAGGCAGCCTGGATGAGCTGTCTCTGTGGCCGAGAAAGAAGCATTCAAACAGAAATATCTTTCCCAAAAGGCTTCGGCTTTTCACGTGAAGCTGAGTCATCTCTCTTTGTTTTGAACCATAACCATCGAGCTGCCTCAGAATGCACCCCCCCCAAAAAAAAACTAAACTAAAAAATGCTGAGTTCGGTTAAGGTGCAGTGGCCCCTCCCTGGCTCCACCCTTTTTAGGAGTTGAGTGAGTGGAGGGTCTGTAGAGCTGCCCCCCCCTCCCCTGCACTGGGTACTTTGGCCCAAATGTTTAATGAGGCAGGCACTCTCAGGGTTGAGTGAGTCCAGGTCACGAAGTTGTTCTGTGACCACACACTGGGGGACAGCATCGTCACAAGCCCAGAATTCCTCTTTCTAGCTCACGAGTCTCTAGACCCGGGCTCAGCTCTCAGATCCCCTTTCCCACCCGTGGGAGTTCAGTGTTTGATGGAGAGTGCAGGGAGTTCCTGCACCTGCCCTGTATCGCTCCACCTCTGCCTTTCAACCTGTTTCCTCCCTTCTGTAAGCCACACTACCTCTCCTTCCATCTGCAGCTTGGATGACACCTTTTCTGGGAAGGCCCCCCTCAGCCAATGACCCTGTAGCCCTTAGCCATGAGCTCTGTCTCCCTTTTGTACTAATTTCTCATGTACATGTGAGTTGAGCTGTCTTTGAGGGCAAGGACAGTGTCCTGATCACATGCGGCCCTTCAGTCTGGAACCCTGCCCTGCATAGAGTAGGGACTAGGCAGAGGAAACAGAGAATGCTGTTGAGTGAATGAATTAATAAATGATAATGAAGGTTTTCACCTTCACACTTTCTCTGTAGCAATCAGTTATTCCTTTTTCTTATTGGAGTCTCTTGTTTCCAGCTAGAAAGTTCAATATCCAACAAGCAAGGTGGGCTTCTTTCCATATCAGAGAGTGCAAATCATTGGCCACGCCTGCATAGTATTCCATTGCATGGAGAGTTGTGCTTTATTTAACCAATGCCCTATTCGTGGATTTTATTCTGTTTTTGAAAAATTTGTTGATTTTATTCTGTCATTGAAAATAATGATCCATTATTAACAGCGTGCCACAAAAGATTTTTATTTATTTGGGGGGGCAGATGGGAAAGGAGAGGGACACTACATGCTGAGCATGGAGCCTGACATGGGACTTGAACACATGACCCAAGATCATGACCTGAGCCGAAACCAAGAGTCAGATGCTCACCTCATTGAGCAACCCAGGTGCCCATCCATGGATTTTATTCTTGTTTCCTCTTTCTTATGAATAATGTTGCAATGAAGAAATATATGTCTGTGTGCAAATGAATTTGGGTCTAGAAAGTCCTTTCCTATCTTAAGCTTATAGAAGCATTCATGGATGGGCTTTTCTAGCACCCTCCCAGCTTTGTGTGCGTATTTCCAGATCTTCAATATGTCTGAAATTTCCACCCTTCTATCATAGTACAGAATCTATATTCCCCTTTCCCTCACACAAGCTCCATGTTCTGGGATCTGGGCCTTGGATCTACAGATTGTGTGTATTTCTATTTGTTGAGCATCTGCTGTGTGTCAGGCCCTCTGCTCGGTGCTAAGACCCAGAGATGAGCAAGACTCTAGAGGGTCCTGGTCATCACGGAGCTCACAGCCTGATGAGGAAGATGAACAATTAATAGAAACGAAAGCCACAGAAATAAATAGGCACAAAGCATTGGCTGTGGTATGCGGAGAATGATTTAGTGTGCGCGATTCAGGGGACCCTCCCTGAGGAGGAAGGGTATCTGTGAGGAGGATGGGAAAGATGAGAAGTCAGAGAAGTCAGCTGTGTGAGGGTCTGGGCAAGTGCAATCCAGGCAGAGGGGACAGCATGGGAAGGATGCAAAGGCAATGGATACAGGACTCTTCCTCTCTGGAGCCCCTTCTGATCCCCCACCCCCTCCTGATGTAGAGGTCTGGGCATCGGCCCCTGTGTCACCATTTGTCACCCAGGTCCTGCTCCTTGTCAGTTTGTCATTGGTATGAGTGCTCAATAATGGGCTGATTCCCAGAACTCCCCTCACTGAGTCCTGGATGTCCTCAGCTCTGTGAGGCTTCCTGAGTGGCCTCTGGTGTTTCTGAAATGTCCAAAAATTAAAATTGGTTTAGCAGCACCTGGCATGGTACCTAGCACTTAATAGGTACTGTCGTCCCTGTTTTATAGGCTCAAGGAAGCTAACCATTCTAACAGGCACAGCTAGGATTTGAACCCTTCTGTCTTATTCCGGAGTCCACATTCTTCATGGAGCCAGAAGTTAACTGCACCATTGTGAAAGCCAGTGGGACTTCAGGGGGCTCCATAGTGCCTCTGGCCAGCCCTGTCCACATCTGACCCAGCCTTCGTCTGGGGGACCTTGGCCCTTGGTCTTCTAGTGTCAGAGGAATAGAAGGAACCAGGGAGGCTCTTACATTTTCATTTTAAATTACAAATGTCATACACTTGTGGAAGAGAAAAAAAGAAAAAAAAAATGAGCCCAAAAGAAAAAAGTAGCAAATGAAAACACCCCCTTCTCCTACTCTACAGAGTGACCGCTGTTCACAGTGTGGCATCTTTGACAGTGCATATCCAAATGCACACAGTTACTGTTTTTATAAAAATGGGATCATGTCCTTGACTTTTTCTTCCAGCCAGTCCCAAGTCGGCACCTGCAGACGGTCCTCATTTCCTCATTCCATCATATTCCACAGAATGGCTATATTTTAATCCGTTCACCCTGACCTTGGTTTTAGACATGGAGCATGCCCCTCATTCTTGTCTGTAACGAGCAACATCTGTGGGCATGCCCAGTGCACACCAGCCCGGGGACGTCTGCAGGACGGGTGCGCACAAGTCTGATTGCCAAATGAGATGGCACGCAACTTTCCCATGTTGACAGGGTTGCCAGCCTGCCTTCCAGAAGCCTTTCCAGCTCAATACCTGCTCCCGAGGCAGTGTGCGTGAGCAGGGAAGGCTGCCTCCCCTTCCGCTCCGCGAGACCCGGCGTGGGGACTGCTGCCAGGAGCTCCACACACTCAGGCCCAGATTGGGATAGGAGATGGATTTTGATAAAAGAGGTTAAATAACAGGTTTTTCCATTTCACCTTATAGGAATGGGATGGGGGGCGGGGGTGCTGGGCCTCCAGCCAATAGAGGACCAAGACTTGTCAGGAGGGCTTATAAAGCTTGCTATTTCTGGCATTTTTTCTCTTTCTCTGCTGATTATGCAGCAGAATTGCACAGAGGCTGTCGCGGGCGCGTTCTCTCGCTGCCAGGGCTTCTGTGGAATGAGACTCGGGCTCCTTCTACTTGCAAGACGCTGGTGCATTGCAGGTGTGTTTCAGCGGCAGGTAAGCAGCGGGTTGCTGCCACCTCCTGCGGTGGAAGTGGTCAGGCCATCGCTGTGGGGCGAAGACAGACAGTGCCTGGTGGGGGGCGGGGGAGGGTGGCAGGCCCGGACCTGGGCTGGTGCTTGTCGCCTTGTGGAATGAAGATGCCCTGGAGGGTCCAGGAGGCCTGCAGTTGGAGGCTCCTTTTTCAAAAGGAATTCTGAAAGTGGCTGGGATTGGTTCCCGGAGGGGCAGGTCTTGGCACCCTGAGCATCATAGGTGGCCAGCTTACTCCAGAAGCATGCATGCATGCATGCATTCATTCATTCATTCGTTTGTCTGTCCATCCATCCATCCATCCATCCATCCATCCATCCATCCAGCAACCACTGCAGTGGGCCTGGCCAGGTGTGCGTGGGGGGTCTGGCCAATTCAGACCAGAAACAAGGATAGGGCTAGCACATGGTATGGCAGGAGCCCAGAAGATAGCGAGGGTGAGGAGTGGGAAGGGCTTTTCGTGGCAGGAGGAATGAGGAGTAGCTGGGGCTGTCACTAGGAACAAAGTTTGAGCTGCCTCCTTCCATTGGATTTTGGAGTTCATGGAATCAATAAAACTTCCTCCCCAAATTTGCAAGTACCACCTTTTCCTTTTGTCCATTAAGAATCTTGAAAAATAACCAGTTGGGATCACCAGTTGCCATCCTGTTGTAAAAGCAAGGACAGGCAAAGATGAGGGAGGATGTTGTCACAGATTGAAGGGCAACCAAACACAGTAACAGGTGACAGAGATTCCGAGTGCGGAAACCTAACATTGATGGCATTTTCGAGCTATCACTGGGGAGATGGTCTTTGTGGAGGGAGTTGGCTGAGTTGGGGGTGGGGCTGGTTTCAAGTGACAGGGCTGTACCCCGCTGAGCGGGAGGCCTGACCTCTTCTGGTGCTCTGATTCATCACGGTCATTGTTGAAAAACTGGCTTTGTGCATGTGTGTCCCAGAAACGGAAACTGCTCTCAAATGCCTGCTTTCCTTGCTTGGAATGTCCCAGGTGAACTGAGAGAACCAAGAAATAGGAGCTTCTGTGCCTCCTGCGTGATCTCCACTTTCTGCATGCTGGATCAAAGGCAAGAGGCCACAAGCCCTCGGTCTGCTGGGGAAGGCTTTGGAGCCAGCCAGCCACTGAGGAAATGGCCATGGCGTGCCCCCTGTGTACTAGAGGCTGGGTTAGATAATGGTTTCAGATCTCAGCTCTGCCACAAATACAATCTGTGACATAGGGCAAGTTTCTTGAGCCTTGCAAGTCTCAGTCTCCTTATCCCTAAAATGGGGACACTGATATCCTTCCCCGTATTGCGGTGAGTGTATGTGTGTGTGCACACACATGCTGCCTAGTCCTTTGCCTTATGTGGTAGGACCTTTGTAAATGTTGAGGGAGTGAATGAACAAATGCTCCAAACCCTTAGCTCTGCTTTGGAGAACTTCATGGCTAACACTATGTGTGTGTGTGTGTGTGTGTGTGTGTGTGTGTGTGTGTGTGTGCGTGTGTGTATGCCTCTGTGTCTGTGTCTGTGTGTATATGTATGTCTCTGTGTGTGTGTGTCTGTGTGTGTATGTCTCTGTGTGTGTGCCTTTGTATCTCCGTGTCTGCGTGTGTCTGTGTGTGTCTTTCTGTGTGTGTGCCTGTGTGTGTGTACCTGTGTGTATCTGTATGCATGTATGTCTGTGTGTGTGTCTATGTGTGTCTGTGTGTGTCTGTCTCTGTGTGTGTGTCTGTGTGTGTCTATGTCTCTGTGTGTGTCTATGTGTCTGTGTGTGTATGTCTGTGTGTGTCTGTGTGTGTGTATGTCTGTGAGTGTCTATGTGTCTGTGTGTCTGTGTGTCTATATGTCTGTGTGTGTCTATGTGTATGTCTGTGTCTGTGTGTGTACCTGTGTGTCTGTGTGTGTGTCTGTGTGTGTCTGTATGCATGTATGTCTCTCTGTGTGTCTGTGTGTGTATGTCTCTCTGTGTGTGTCTGTGTATGTGTATGTCTCTGTGTTGTGTCTATGTGTGTATGTCTCTCTGTGTGTGTCTGTGTGTATGTCTGTCTCTGTGTGTGTCTATGTGTGTGCGTGTGTATGTCTGTGTGTGTGTGTGTGTGTGTGTGTGCGCGCGCACGTGCACAGATGTGCCATATGGGCATAGGACGTGGGGAGCTGCCCCCTTGTGCTGATAGCTAGAGACTGTTCTGGTTCCCTTCTTAGGGAGCTTGGGTTCAGAGTCACCTTCTGTCACATAGCCCTGTCTGGTACCAATTTCTCCATGTCTCTGGTACATCCATGGACTCTTGACTGGGAGAGGAGTTAATTACAGGGACTTATTGGCTATCTTGAAACAGTACCGACTCTTACTTTTAATGCTTCTTGAAGAGCTTTCTGAATACTAGCATTGTATTAGTGGGGTCTTGGGACAGTAACCAGCAAGTAAGCCAGTGCTGACTGAGAGCCCAGGTCAGAGAAAGGCTTTGGAAGGGAGGTAAGAGTGGTCTTCGAAGGGAGGGTGTGGCTGGAGTATCTCCACCCCTGAACCCCCACTGGACCTGGAGAACAGAAGCTGAACTCAAGTTTAAGACTTGACATTGAGCCCTGGTTCTGGTTTTTGTTTACTGTGTGGTTTCTGGCAGGTCACCACCTCTCTGAGCCAGTTTCCTTACCTATAAAATGGCAGATTATTAGAATTAAATGGGACTGGGTATCTAAAGCGCTGTGTTGGCGCTCAGTGAATAAAAATGCTCTCCCCTCTTAGGGACAGACCTAGGAGACCCTGGGGCCCAGGGCATCTGCTGGCTCATAGAGCCTGACACACAGCAGACACTACACTTAATGAATATTTATGGAGAGGATGAAGGTGCTCAGGGAATGGGAAGCCAGAGTTATATGTTTATATCCTTCTGTGTAATTGCTTTGTGATCGTGGCTAAGTTTCTTTGCCTTCTTTTGGTCTCCAATTCCCTTAGAAAAATAGTTCAGGCTGGTCCTACCAACTCCTCTTCTATTCCATGTTGGAAATCAGGGCTGTATGTGGAACCTCAAGTGGAGGGTGAGCTTCAGGTTTGAAATTAATTTTCCTTCTGTGATTAGTGGCACCCGTGATGACTCTCTCCCTCCTGCTGCCTCGTGCATGCCCAGACCAGTAATTAATGAAACTTGGAGCAGAGGCAGGGCTGCAAGTTTTCCTGAGGAGGCAGCTCAAGCGGAGCTGGGGCTCCCTCTGTGGGCACCTCCCAGGGGCACCTGCTGTGACTGCTGCAGGGGCCCGAGGGCTGTCCAGGGGTCACCGTCTCTGTCCAGCCAGGGGGCCTGGCAAGTGTTCTCATGTGTGGATCACAAATGAAGCCCTGGAATAGCATAGATGCGAAGTGATTTCTCCAGCTTCTCCCAGACCCTGGGGTGCCATTTTCCAGGGAAGGTGTGGGGGACTCCTGCTTTGGGGTGTCTGTTGAAATGGCCATTGATAGAGGAATCAGATGGGCCTAGATTTGCAGTCTTCCCTCTCTTGATTTCTGGCTGAGGCTTTAGGCCACGCACTCCCTTTCTCTGAGTCTTACTTGCTGTGCAGAACAACGGAGGCCATGGGAGCAGCAGCCTCTTATGAATGGGAGAATGTCATAGAAAAACTGCTTTGGTTTGCACGTCCTTGCCCCAGAGGATTCATCTGAAGGAGACGATGACCCTAAATGGTCCCTGTCTTGATTCATCGGCCCCCGCCCCTCAGACAGGGCCTCCCTTGTTACGCCTGTCTTGGTAAACACTGTGAGTGTCCAGTCCTTGGTGTACATCATCCCCAGCCCTTCTCTCTGCCTCACTCCCCAGCGGCTACACCTGCAGGGTTCTGCCCCCCTCCCCACTTCCCTGTTACCTGGCTGATTGCCTGGGCGATACAGGAGCCCCCACTCGGGCCTCCCTGCCTCCACCTTCCTTGTAGAGTTTGCTCCTCACACAGCTAGCAGGATTGCTGGGAACCACGCCCCTGCTGAAAGCCTTTTGTTGGATGGTGGCTTGTACCCTGCTGGATGGGTTCTGATACCCTTAATGTGGCCACTCGGGGGGCTGGGGCACCTGTCTGATCTCATTTTTTGCAATCAGCAAGGTAGCTTCTGCCTTCTCTCTGCCAGGCAGAATCATCACGTTCTGAAGCCCCCTCCCCCACTAACCACCTATGGTGCTTCTGAGTCTTATACATGCAGACCTTTTTGTCCGGAATGCTTCCTTTATCCCTTGAACTCCTGCTCATTCTTGCAGACAGAGTTGTGGCATCACTGCTTTCCAGAGGCCTGCTCTGACTGCTCACTCCTCCCACCCGCAGCAGTCTAGGCCAGAGACGCTTCCCTGCGTCCATCCCACTGAAATCCTCCCCATCAGTGCCGTGATGCTCTGGGGGGACTGATGCTGGGCATCACGCACCTTTTGCCTCGTGTTCTCTGCAAGGACATGTAGCATGGAGCAACTGCTTGGGAAACTTTAGTGCAAAAGCCCACAATTCCTTCCAAATTAAGGGCCTTCAGACCTTAGACTCCTCAGCCATGTTCTGACTTGGCTGGGTTACCCTGGATAAACCATCTAACCTCTCTGATCTTGGAGGGTCATGAGGACAGCCAAGGGGACACATATAACAGATTTCCTCTTCTCTCCCACCTGCTGGACAGTGAATATCCCCAAAGACACTTGGAATATTTAAACGGCTGAACGGAGCAAACCCAAAGAGGGGGGCCAGGCCCAGTGGCCCCAGTGCTGTGCACAGAGGAGCCCTGCACAGAACCTCAAACAGGAACAAAAATAGCACCCACTGGGGCAATGTGTTGCAGAAGCCACAGGAAGAAGCCGCAGGCCGAGCGGATGTCAGCTGCTCTGGGCGCCACTGAGGCTCAGATGTGTTGAGCTGTTGCAGCCCTCACGCCTGCCCTTACCCGCTCCTCTGACCACAGCCATCAGATAAGGCTGCGGAAAAAGTGCTGGCTTCCTCTCTCTGGGAGGAGTAATCTCAGTGCCATCTGGGGGGTACACTCCATCCTCTGTCGCTTCTCTGGCTTCTCTTCCCCCCACCCCCACACTCGCTTTGCCTGCCCTACTGGTCTTTACCTGCACAGCCCCACCTTTGGGCCTTCACATGGGCTCTTTCTCCACCCGTCCCCCATACTTGCCTGGTTTAGTCTCTTCACCCTTTCCGGTTTGCCCAACTGCCCCTTTCTCAGTAAGGCCCGCCTTGACCACCCTGTTTAATTTCGCACAACTTCCATCCTGGTATTCCTGATTCATCTCACCCGCTCACCTTTTTCTTCTTTCCATAACTCTTAGAACGTTCTCACATACTGTGTAAGTAACTGACTTACCATGGTGAGTGTTTGTTTTCTGTCTTCAAAGCAAGAGACAGGCTCCAAGTATCTTTGGTCCCAGAATAGTGTCTGGCCCCCAAGTAGAGGATAAGTATTCTTTCAGGAAATGAATGTATGAGTGAGGGGATAAGAACTAGCCCAGCAATCAGAGGAGGGTCAGGCTGGATGTGTTTGGATTCTTGTTTTATGTGCACACTCACTCACACTCACACACGTGCTCACTTTTTGAGACTCTCCATACTCAAGACAGTGTTGGCCTAGGGTAGGTGCTCATTAAATGTTTGTAGGAAGAAGTGGGGGACTAACAGTAGGTTCAGTGTGAAGGAGGCCTCGTGCTTTAGGGAAAGGACCTCGCGTGTCCCAGGAGTGGTTCAGCTGGCAGGAGAGGAGAGGTCCAGTGGGAGATGATAATGGATGAGGCTGCAGATAGTGGCAGGAATCAGGTCAAGCAGGACCACGGAGCCCAGGGAAAGAAATGGGAGACTTTGAAAGATTTTAATCAGGGGAGTGATTTATGGACGATTTAGGACGGAGTTCTTCTGGATTGTGATTAGGTAGGAAAATCCAGTCTTTGTTTTAAGTCAGCTATATGCTAGACACCCTTGACTGGGCTTTTTATGAGGTTTCTCATGAGCCCATGATGGAGATGAGAAAACAGACTCATGGGAAGGAGCCTCATCCTTCCCCCTATGACAGCCTGAATCATCTTTTAAAATGTAGATCAGAGCACATTACTCCTTTGCAAAAAACTCTCCAAGGGCCTCTCATTTGAGATAAAATCCAAATCCCTACTATGACCCCAGGATTTCACCTGCTTCAGCCCCACCAACTGCTCTGATCTCAACCTGTCCCTCCTCTGTGCTCTAGCCACACTATTTCTCTTCCGTACGACGTTGACAGCTTCCTGCTTGCTGACCCCAGGGACTTTGCACTTGATAATCCCTCTGCCCATAGGGCTTTCTGTGTGGCAGCCTCCTTCTCCTCCTGTAGGGCTCCCCCCAGTTTAACCCTAAAGAGAGATCTTTTCAAGTCTTTCCATTCTCTATCTCTGTCATTCCCTTGTTTGCTTCACAGCATTTATCATGATTATAGGCATGTTTGTGTGTCTGTGTGTTTGTTGCCTGCCTCCCCCTGTGGGCTCTGCAGTGTGTGGGGGATGGGACAGCTCGGAGGACGCAGGGCGCTCTGGGCCTGTGTGGCCTGGATAGCTGCATGCCTCTGGACCTGTGTGAGGAGATAAACATGCACCCCAACCCCCACCCCAAGGAGGTGTACCTTGAATCCTGCTGCACCTGGTCTTGACCCCACTCCCAATGCTGCCCACATTCCCCATAATGGTAACTGCTCTGCCTGGCCTTTCAACTTGGCTGGACAATCCATGAACACAAATACACGTGGAAAGATGTCAGGCCCGGGCTCAAATCTCAGCTCAGCCACTGAATAGCTGTGAGACCTTGAGCAGTTTCTTTTACTTTCTGGGCCTCACTTTGCTCATCTGTAAAATGGGCAGAGGGATGGTCTCTCAACAAGGGCCTAGCACCTATGTGCTCCATGCTGGATTCAGCTCTAAACTACCTTATCTGAAATCCAAAAAGCTCTGCCACCACATGTTGTTTGTAAATATGCCACAAACTCATTTGGACCCAGAACCTGATCTGAACTGACACAAATCTCTCCGTAATTTTTACTTAACCCAATTGTGTGCATATTCGTAGGCTTCACTGCAGGACTGTGAGTGTATTTGACTGCCCATGCCGCTCCAGACTGCTACTGAAGGTAGTCTGTAATTTGTGGGATTATTACTTCCTCTTCAGAAATCCAAACAAATTACAGATTCTGAAATCTCATGAGTTCTGGCTAAGGGGCTTGAACCTGGGTGTGAGAGCTGGCACTGAGGAGCCTGTTGGGGCACGGGAGGGTTGGGGGGCCTTCTGGAAGCTGTCACAGCACCAGAAACCTCTTGTTTCCTCTTGGTTTCTTGGCAGCCAGTGTCTTTTTAGCTGCTTGGGGTTAAGTGGGGTTTTGTGTGCTCAGGGGCAGAGGTTATAGCTTGGGCAGGGTGAACTCAGGTGCTCAAGCATTTCTGCTTTGAACTGAAAAGGGGAAATTTTTTCTTATGAATCATCAGAAAAAGAAATCAGAAGGAAGTGTGTGACCAAGGAGAGGAAATTAGGGTTTGTGAACTGCATGAGTCACCCCCCTTCTGAGTCCTGGGTGATCCCTTGTTCTTGGCAGTTTTCATTCATCTCCGAGACTCTCGGTTCTGTAGTTTGGAAAACACACTGGGGACTGCCGTGGTTTTATTCTGACTCCAACCCCGCTTCCCTTTCCAGCCATCAACATAAATGTCTCTTTTTGAATCACTGCCACACTGGTTGACTTATTATCACCCCATCAAATGTTTCTTCTCTGCCCATCCTCTGCTCAGAGTCTTGCTTCCTGGTCCCCATCCCACCAATCATCACAACAGCTTCTGCCTAGCTTCCTGGACAGGCCTTTGTCTTACCTTTTCCAACCCATTCTCTATCTTGAAGCCAGAGACCAGCTTTCCAAAATGTAGCTCCCATGGAGGGCTTCAGCTGCCTAATGTAGCTCTGAGAGCCCCATATGATAAGATTCCATTTGACTTGTGTTTTAGCTCTCCCTGCCTCTCCAGCCCCCCAGCCTTGATGAGGGTCGTTCCCATGCTCTCTCCCTTCCGTCCAGTGCCTTCTCTCATCACCTGGACAATCATGCTCTTCCTGCAGGTAGAAGCTATCGCCTCTGTGCAGTCTTTTTATACAGCCCTCTAGGCTCCCATGAACTCTGGCTCCCCATACACTTATCATCTGCATCACAGTTCCTAGTCTTGTCCCCCTCACTACACCACAAGCTCAGGAGGATGAGGTATCCCACCCATTGCTGGTACCATCTCCAGCACTCAGAACAGAACACCGTTTTCAGCAAGACTGGGTGTACTTGAGACAAAGGGGAAGGTGTGGTGAGGGGGTGACTCCTGAGACAGGAGACAGGGGTCTTGGGTTTTTGACTACCCTGCTCCCAGCTGTCTGTCTGTCTCGGGACTGGGCTGCCATATTGCTTTCCAGTAGGCTGGAAACTGTTTTCCTTGTCATCACTGGTGTGAAATATCCCTTTCATTACAGTAGGTGTGTTTCACATACATTTCTCCCCATCATGGAATCAAGTGTACATTTTCCATCTATATTTGTTTCTTGGTAGATTGCCTCTTGCCTGACTTTCCTGTTTGTGTCCTGTGCCCTTTTGTCTATCAGCATCTTGCTATCTCTTTAATTTGACTGAAATGCTTCTACATCGTATATATTAACTGTCTCATAGTTGGTGCTGATATTTTCTTAGTCTGATGTCCTTTTCATTTTGGTTTTATTATGCTTCCTTCTACAGAAGATATTAATGCATATATATTTGAATCTGTCAATCTCCCTTCCTCTATGATTGCTTCGAGCGCTGAGGAAGTTACCCTGCTTCCATGGATCTGATAAACATTCTGTTCTGTGTTTTGATATTTCCCTGTAATGTGACTTTGTATACTTAACTCTTTAGTCTGTTTAGAGTACATTGTGGTGGGTGCCTTGCAGTGAGTATCTAGTTAAGTGTTCCCAAATAGGAACAGGATAACCCCATCATCCCCATTCTGTTTTTTTCTTTTTCTTTTTTCTTTTCTTCTTCTTTTTTTTAAAAATAATTGGTCTTTTTATCTTTGTTTCCAAAAGGAGAGACAAAACAGAATAGTTGTTATGAGGATGAAGCTTGGCTGAGAGAAGATTCTGGCTTTGCCACTCTCTGGCTGTGTGAACTTTGAGCAGTGGCTTAAATTGTGCCATGCATTTTCTCCTCTGTGAAGTGGGATGATATCTCCTTCGTAAGCTGGAGTGAAATACTATGTGTAAAGCATGTCACGTGGTACCGGCATATCGTTAAGTGCCCTCCTTCACCATATGTTTTCATACAGAACCAGGTCTAAGTCTGCACTTTCTCTTCTGTTGCACTGATTTTAGGTTCTTCTTTGATGTCACTATCACACTCCTTTGGCTGTTGGCCGCACAGCAAGTTTTAGTCTCTGGCCCAACTAGGCACCCCTCCATTACTCTTCTTTTAGGAATATTTTTGCAAACTCTCCCCATTTTTTTTTCTAGCGAATGTTGATTCTTCTTGCCCACTCTACACTGCAGCCCCCCCCCCCCGCCCCAATGGTTTAGAGACGTCCCCACCACTTGTGCACACACACCTCAGGGTTTTACCCTCTGGTCACTCTGCTCCCTCTCCCTAACAGGTGTGCATCAACGGCTCTCACGGGGCTTATCTCCCTCTAGTCCCTGTCACCCTTGGTGCCATCAAGTGCTGGTGCTTGTATTCTCTCTGGACACCAAGCTTCCCTGAACATCATTTCTGTGTCCAGTTCTGAGAGCCTGGCACATGGCTGGGTACATTGTCATTACTCAGGTCAGAGATTGCGGAAGGTGGGCTGCTCCCCATGACCTTCAGCTTTGATGGCAAGTGGGCTAACTCTGGCTTCTTTTGGAGGCTCAGGCTCAGGGGACCTGGCGATGTGGTGGCATGCTGTTGCCAAAACCTGTGGGTCATCTCCTGGCCCGCACCTCAGTTTCCTCTGTGGGATAATGGGAGGTTTCTGAGGCCCCTGATTTCTCTTGTCCTGGGTGGGTTGAAAGTGAAGAAGCGGTAGAACTCACTGGCCTGTGCTGAGCCTCGCAGTGCAGGCTGTTCTCTCTGTTTTCTGGGGAGAAAAGGTCTGTTAGGATCAAGGTTCCTCCACTGCTCTCCTGGCCCCTGTGCTGGAGGGTCTTCAGGGAGAGTCCAGACTTGGGGAGTATTGGGGAGTAGGGGTTTGATTATCAAGAACAGAGGGGTGGAGGGCAGGAATCCATCTCACGCAGTGAGGCGGCACCCCCAACCCACCAGTTCCATTCCTGTTTCCCAGGGGACAAGTCCGAGGATCCCACAGGCGGGGTCCTTGTTTTGGCCACATGGCCATACTGGGCGTGAGTGAGCCCCAGGTCTGCGGGTTTCCAGAGCTGCACTGAGCCCGTGCTCCCTCAGCTCCCAAGTCCAAAGGCTGCTTTTAAGACAGCACTTAAAAATATAGCAGCAGTGTTTACATGTATTATTTCTTGTGTTATCTGGCACGGACAGAAGGAAGTGAACTTGGTACTTTGTCTGTGTTAGGTTTTGGGGTTAGATGCCTAAATACCAAGTTCAGGTGACCTAGAAAACCTTTCTAGGTCAAATTACTATTTCAAAAGATGTTCCCCCCTCCTTTTTTTAACCGTCCCACGACTGAACGCTGTCGTTGACATATTTCCCTTCCAACAATGCGAGCCCTTTGTGGCATGATTGAGAGCTTGTTTTGTAGCGCTTGGAGCAAATATCTCCCAAATCATCTGCTGCTCATTGTCTCAGGCACTTGCTCACTGCCCCCCACTTCACCCCCCCTGCTCCCCCGCCTGTGCCACAGTCCCACCCGATGCTCACTCATGTGGCCTTCGGTTAATTGTCTTTGGCAAGGATCGGGTTTGGGACATGTTCCCAACCGCGGAGGATAGATAACTGTCAAGCACGAATACTCGCCATCCCGGCAACCTGAGGCTCTAGACCGCTGACCACAGCCTGGTCTCTGGGGAGGGGGCTGGGATTGGACAGCTTGGTGCCTCTGCAGGGTAGCAGGGTCAGACTGCAGACTCGGGGTAGTCATTAGAGCCGTGACCCTGCTGGTGGACTTCTGAGTTTGAGTCCTGACTCTACCCCCTACCAGCTGGGTGGCCTGGGCAAGCCTCTTTGCCTCAGTTTCCTCATCTGTAAAATGGGAGCCTGAGTGATAGTAACTTACCTCAGTGTTGTTGAGAAGATTATATGAGCGGAAATGTACAAATCAACTAAAGGAGGACCTGACTTGGGCAATATGGTGTAAATGCTGCACCAATTAATTACAACCAAAAAATGATCATAGTGGTAATGGATTCTCTCGTGTCACCCAGATCCCTCCTCATCTGAGACATTCATCCCACCCACTAGGCAGAGTGTTGGCTGCTGTTGCCTGGCAGCTGGGCCTCTCTGGGTCTTGTCTTTGGTGGAAGGAGGGGGCCTTTCCCGAGGTTAGCCCCTTCTGCCAGGGCAGCCTGGGTCCCGGAAATGCAGTGGCTCCTCGCCTTAGTCTGGGACGTGGCTCTAGAGCTGTCCTGTGGACAGGTTGCTGTCTCTAATGTGACTGCCTCATGGCTCGCCTTGTCCCTCTGCCCCTCCTGCCTCCCACCTTTCCTGAACTTCCCCCCACCCACCCGAGGAACTTCCCACTTTCACTCTCAGAGCCTGTTCCCACGACCCTGCCCTAAAGCCATGGGCAGCCCCCAGATGCTGAATAGATCTTGAAATCCGGTTTAAAACATGTTTATCTCACTCACTTGCATTTCCAGAAGCTCTTTGAGGGGCAGCCTTGGGGCTTCTGTACCATCCCTGTCCCCCCATCTCTGGCTGTGCTCCATTTGTGCCCCATGGACAAGGCTCGGCAAACTCCCTCTGCTCTGTAGGGTCGTGGCAGAACGTTTGAAGGACAGTTCGTGATTTCAGGACCCTCTTCTGGTGGGAAGAGGAAGGTCTAATTCTGGGACAAACAGCAAAACTTAAAACTGACCAAACGGGGGTGCCTGGGTGGCTCAGTCAGTTAAGCATCCAGTTCTTGGTTTTGGCTCAGGCCCTGATCTCATGGGTCATGGGATTGAGCCCTGCACTGGTCTCTGCACTCAGCACAGAGTCTGCTTGAGTTTCTCTCTCCCTCTCTGTCTGCCCCTCCCCCCACTCACACTCGGCCTCTCTCTAAAAATAAATAAATAAATAATCTGGGGGGCGGGCCAAAAAACCAACCCTGACCAAGCGGCTAAAGGACTCAGAGAGCCTCACCCATTCAACCTCTTCATGTACAAAAGAAGAAAGTGAGGCCCAGAGAGGATGGTATTGTTGAAGACAACATAGCAAGCAGGTGTTTCCCCTTTCCCCGCAAGAGGAGATAATGCTTTGGGGATATAGTGGGACCGGCTGTTTAGGAGTCAGGCATGTGGCAGGCGGGTATGACGTTCGGTTCTGATAAATGCTTTCGTGGTGCCCCCAAGCAGAGGGGCAGCTGGTCTCATCAGGGGCTTCCTGGAGGAGGCAGCTTGGCGTGAGTGGGAGTTAACTGGAAAGGAAGGAAAGAGGTGCAGGAGGGAGGAGTGCAGAGCCGCCGAGGCCTGGGAGTGTGTGTGAGACCTCTTGGAAAGGCAGAGCAGGAGAGGAGCCCAATTGAGGGACAGGAGGCCACCAAGAAAGCTGGGTTGGCTGGAGACAGGTTCTCAAATGCTTTCCAAGAATTTTCCCCAGGGGCAAGGATGGAGCTTGAAGGAGAGGGTCCTGGGCAGAACCAGGCAGGTACCTTGTCTTTTCTGACCCACACTAGACCCTCCCTGGCAGATCATGTTGCTGCTCAGGAAGTAGTTGTGGAATAAATGAATGAACAGATAAGGGAAGGGAAGATTGTGCTGGAGAAGGACTGCTTCACTGCAGTGGGGTGAGGTGGGAACAGGGACAAGTCAGAGCCTTTGAAGACACCAGCTCCTGGTGAGGGAGGGCTTATGGCTCAGAGCTGGGAATGTAGGTCTGTATCTTCCCTCCTCCTGCCCCAGAGAGGCCCATTGGCGCCCACTGAGATGAAACTGTGGCTAGGGGTGCAGGTCAGAGCAGCTGAGAACACACACGCTGGTGTCTCCTGCTGCAGAAGCCGGGTGGAAGGCCAGGAAAGTCTGCGCCAAATCTGATGGTGTCCTTGCCCTGCTTCTGGACAGCCTCACCGAACCACACCCTGACCCACTTCCCAGCCTGCTCCCTCCAGCCGCAGGCAGCGTCTGCAGCCCCCTTGGAAACATTCCCCCTCACAGCGGCCAAATGAAAATGTTTGTTGAAAACAACATGTGCATAATTAAAGCTTAATGAGCGCTTGTCTGTTTGGAATGTGCAATTAGATTTATAATCGGGGATGGGAGCGAGCTCCAAATGGCTTTAAATGGAGCTGAGAGAGGATAATTTTTGCCATAAATCTGCAGTAGTGTGGACGGTACAGAAGCTGCCACTGGTCTGCCAGGCCGCCATGCTCTACCTACCGGGCTGCCCTGCCCATCAGCCTCTCTTGGCAGCTGCAGCGGGCTAATGGTCTGTGTGGGACTCACCAGGGGTCTTTGAGGTGGTTCTGCTTTGGGTTGGAGTGGGAGCTCATCCAAGCTGTGCGATCAGAGCTCACTGTGGGGAGATGAGCGTGGGTGCTGGGGCCAGCTGCCCTGTGTGTGGGGGCCTGGTCGACAGGAGTCCTTCCTCGTCCCTGTGTCCCACCTGGGCTGGGAAGTGGCTCCACATTTTGTTCTGTGCTGTATCCCAATACCTAGAACTCAAGTAACATTTGTTCAATGAGTGGTGTGTCTCTGTACTAACCTCTTGCCTTAAACAAGTCACTCCTCCTCTGTGGGCCTTGGTCTCCCCATATCTATCACAGAGAATTCTTGTATTCCCCACGGACCGCGTCTCAACCACTGCTGTCCAGTAGAAATAGAATGCAGACCATGTATGTAATTTTAAGATCTCTAGCAACCACATTTAAACAAGTAAAAAAAAAAGGGAATAGGTGAAATGAATTTTAGTAATATATTTTAGTTAGATTCATGTATCCAAAATGTTATCACTTTAGCATGTAATCAATATAAATTTATTGATGAAGCATTTTCCATTCTTCCGTTGTTGTTCTGAATGTTTGAGACCTGGTGTGTATTTTGTACTCACACACATCTTAATTTGGATTAGCTGCGTTGCAGGTGCTCGGGGGCCAAATGTGGCTGGGGGCCAAATGTGGCTGAGGGCCACCCTACTGGACAGAACGGGTCTGGAAGGAGAATGGTTGGAGCCAGTTAAGAAGGTTCTGCTTCCCCATCTGTAAAATAGGGACAATGACTCCTATATCCCAGAGGAGGCAGGTACCTGGTAGCCCTCCACCATAGGAGCTGCAGCCATCGCTGGCTTTTTACGCTACTTCTCAATGTATTTTATGACTAAAACAGGCAGCACCATTCATACCAACCCTTGTCAGCAGCAGGGAGGAGGGTCCTCTAGTAGCCACAACACTGGGCTTGCTCATGAGGCCTGCTTCCAGCCCCTCTGGCAGGCATTGTTCCCCCTTATTGGTCGATGAGGTCAAAGGTGCAAAGTTGTGAGGTTACCTGCTCTGGTTTACAGAGCTTGGAAATGGTGGGGTGGAAAGCCAGTATAGGCCTTTGGGGGACCAGCAGCTTGGACTGCAGACCCAGTTCTGCCACATCCTGGCTGTGTGGCCTTGGGCAGATCCCCTAACCACTCTGGGCCAGTTATAGGGCTGGGTTTCTCAGTGGGCAGAATGAGAATATGCATTATGCTGGTAAAGCAGGTGCACCAAGAAAGAGAAAAGCTTTTTTTGGAGGGAAATTGATGTCTGATATTTAGGAATAAAGCATGAAGTTCATAATTATGGGAAAAATTTCTCACTTGGACTCTTATGAAGATTTTAATTTACAGATTTTATTTCAAATCATATGTGGCAGGTAGAGGCATCAGGGGTCTTTCCCGTGTGTGAGACCTCAGAGGTTTGTATGAAGGCCCACTCAGTTTCCTCACCTAAGGAAGAGGGGTGGTTGTAGTGACCTAGCAACCTCTTGGGGTTGTTCTGAGGATTCAATACTTATATAAGTAATAGCTAACTGTTATTGAGGGCTTGCTGTGTATGTACCAGGTGACGTTCTCAATACTTTCTGTATGTTAACTTACTCAATCTAAATGATAGTCAGACCCACGTTCCAGATGAGGAAACTGAAAAATAGTAACTTAGTTAAAACTTCACACAACTTGAAAAGCAAGGCTGAGATTTGGACTTAGGGAGCCAGCCTCAGAGCCGGTGTTTGTAGCTATCACCCTTCTCTAAGTGTGTTTGCACCTGAGGCTCCGTCCCTGGCCCCCTTCCACCTGTACAGCGCCGCTCTGCCCCTCCCCCATCACTCTCTGGTCCTGATGTACATCTCTCTGCGATACCACTACGTAAAACCGCACTCTCGGCAGGGCCCAGGATGCAGCTGCCACATTTGCTGCCTCGAGCTTTTGAGCCGTGTTTTATGTGCAGAAGGAGGGTTCTCATGGCCTGATGTGGGGGGAGGCAGGCGCAGTGTATGCTGCTTTGATTGTTTCCTCTTTAGATCTCTGTGAGATGTATCTCTCAGTGTCTGCCCCTGGCTGCACTGGGGGCTGTGCATCCTTGGTCTTTGATCTATGTCTCTGTGCAAACAGGGAGCAGGGGGAAGCAGATTCTACAGAACAACTGTTGCTTTGGTACCGGGAGTCAAAGCCAAGCTCAGAACTGGCTGGGTGGATTTGGATAAGCTCTCCAGCCATGCCCCCCTCCCCCCCTTGCTCCTCCAGCCTTGGTATTTCTGGGAGGGTTCTAGTGAGATGACCAGGCACAGCTCTGGGATGAGGTCTGATATATGGTACATGCTTACTGGCCTGAGCTCAGAGCAGCCTTAAATACCATGTTCCCTCTCTTTGCCTGGCCAATGCCTATGTGTCCTCCATCATGGAGCTTCCAAGTTACCTTTTCAGGATGCCTCTCTTGAGAGACCTTCCTTCCTCATGTCACTTCCCTGGAATAACCTTATCCTGCCATTGTCACATTTGTCAAAGAAGAAACCATTATTTCATATCTGAAATGTTGAATTCATTGCTATACTTTGCAAAGTTTGTCTTTCCAAATCAAGCAGGAGCTGAGATTTATAGAGTTTGTGGGGAGCACAGTGTCCTAGGGTAGAGGGACTTTCAGAAGCAGGAGGTTCTGGGACTGGTTGAACCCCACAGGTGGACTATTGGAGTTAGATTATTATTGATCATTTGACTTTCAGAGGCTTGAGTGAATGTGGAGCTGTCACTGACCAGTTAGGATAGACTTCAAAGAAGTTTCATAGTTACCTGTTCCCATCTTGGGACTATGGCCAGAGAACTGCCTGTCTTTCTCAGATGCGGATAATAGGAACATTTTGTTCTCTGAAGGTTCTTCATAGAACTGGGGGCTCCTTGAGGGAGGGGCTCCTTGTGTCATAACCATTATGCCTTGTGTCAGTACAATGTTGGGCACGTATTACACACTCGAGATACTGTTCCGTAAACAACAGCTGCCCCCTCTGTAACCTCAGAATCCCTTTGCTTTTATGTTTCTGTGCCTTATGACAAGTTGTACTTATTATAAATTCCCAATGGTTGTGAGTATGTTACTTGACATGTTGTAGGTCTTCACTACATGATATACAAGGGCATGGACTGATGTCATTTTGCTTCTGCATACTTAAATTAGATCCTAGGTGCCCGACGGAGAGTAAGAGTGAATGAGGGGAAGACATGAGAGGTGTGGGGTCAAGATGAATCACTTGACCTTGAACAGGACTGAGATATTTCACCTTTTCAGACAAAAGGGAAGAAGGGCAGGATGGGTGTACTGTTAACAAAGTAAGGAGGGGAGAAACTTGAAGGGATAGCTGAAGCCTCAGTGACATAGGAAACATGGTCCTGATGGAGAGGGTTGCCAAGGCTGATGTGGGGATATGAGTTTAGCACATAAAAACAATGAGAGTTTAAATTCAAGGTCACTCACAACTATTACTGGTGGAGCCAATACTCTTAATTCATGAATCCATGCTGTAGCCCAGGACATCACACTACACACAGAAGCTGAATTGAATCCAGAGCCGACTTGGGATGGAAGCTTAAGGTTGGATCCAAGAATGCAGGTCTATAGCAGCAAGCAAGACTGCTAAGGGTGCATTACAGTGAGAAACAAAAGACCTAGGTAGAGGAGGGGAAGAGGAGGGGAAGAGGAGGGTGCTCCAGGCTGATGATAGGATAATATGTGTAAAGGCAGGGGCGCTGGAGGTTCCTACAATCTTGAGGAATGCTGTGGAAACTGAGGCTCAGGGCCAGTTGTCTTGGAGGGTCCTGGATGCCAAGGCCAATGATGGGGTATCACTGCAGGATTTCTTTTTTTAAAGATTTTATTTATCTGACAGAGAGAAACACAGCCAGAGGGGGAACATAAGCAGGGGGAGTGAGAGAGGGAGAAACGGGCTTCCTGCCGAGCAGGGAGCCTGATGTGGGACTCAATCCTGGGTCTCCGGGATCATGACCTGAGCCAAAGGCAGTCGCTTAACCAACTGAGCCACCCAGGCGCCCCATCACTGCAGGATTTTGACCCAAGCATTGAAGTGATCACTAATGATAGCCAGGGTGGAGGACGGATTGAGGAGAGTGGGAGCTGAGCACAGTGCCTCTGTGGGTGTTTGGATTAGGGGGATGTAGGAGCGACAGGGTTTAGAGCCACCCTGGAGGTACTGCCTCTGTCCTGTGTAGAAGGTGATATCTTCTCTCATGATGGTGGGCCCCTGAAAGAAGGGCAGGTCCATACACATGTCATGAGTTCAGTGTGGGGTATGTGGAATTTGAGATGTTCATGTACCTGATGTCCAGGGAGAAACTATACATTGGAATCTGGATGTAATTTGGTTGAAGACATTTGAGAGTCAGTGATATATTGTAATCCTAAGAAGCCATCACATTGTCCAGGGGAAGTGTGAATAGAGTGAGAAGGAAACACCAGATATAAGTTATCCATCTACCTATCCATCCCACTCACCCACGCAGCCCACTTTGTCAACCCAGGCATCCCACCCATTTGTCTATCTCACCCACCATTCCAATCATCTTCTCATCCACGGATGTCTTCATTCTCACCCAACCATCCCATCCAACCATCTGTCCCAGCCACCCACACATCCCACCTTCTAAATCTGCCATCTAATCACTGAGTCATCTGTTGGTCTACCTACTGGCCCATTTACCCCATTCATTCCTCCAAACCACTTTTCTTCCCCACCCACCTATTTATCATCCACACAACTGTCCCCTCTTCCCTTCATCCATCCATCCGTCCTACCCATACACCTGTCCACCATCCATCCACTCATTTTACCCATTACAACAACTATTTCCTTCTCTATTGACTATGTCAACCACCAGCCGCATGTGACTTCTGAGCACTTGAAGTGTGGCTAAGTCTAAACTGAGATATGCTGTAATGTAAATGCACACCAGATTTCAAAGACAGTACCAAAGAAAAGACTTTAAACCATCTCATTCACGGTTTTTCTGTTGATTACATGTCGTAATCATAATATGCTAAAAAATATTGGGTTAAATAAAATATGTCATTAAAATTAATTTCACCTATTTATATTCGCTCTTTTTAAACTGTGGCCATTTTAAATAAGTCATTTAAAATGACTTATGTAGCGTGCATTTGTGACTTGCATTATATTTCCATTAGACCGCACTGATCTCTACATCTGTCATCCATCCATCCACTCAGCCACCTGTCTATCTCATCCTTTACCCACTCCCTCCTCCCATCCATTCATCCATCCAGTTATCTCATTTGTCAGATATTTAATTTACACTTATTATAAATCAGTGACTCTGAGAGTCATAGGAATAAGGAAACTGAGGCATAGAGCAGCTAACACACTTGATCATGGTGGTGCCAATGGAGCTGGCATTGTCTGATTCTAAGATCAGGGCTCTCACCTTTCACCTTGGCTGCCTATTTGCTAAATTTCCTTAAAGATAAAAATGGGATCTAGGTTGTGAGGGCTGTTGGAAGAGGGGTCCAGGAGACCCTCTTGCTAAGGGGACCACACGGCTTGGGGGAGAGACATACCCTTCAGAAGCCTCTGTGAGCAGGGTCCCTGGTGGCCGTCATGAAAGGGTTATCCCCACACATTCGATATTTGCAGAAATGTGGGTTCTTTCAGATTCCAAAACTCATTTCCATGACAAAACTCTTGGGAAGAGGAGATGAAGGTCTGGCTTTTGCAGAACAATCTTCCAGCTGTAATGAGGACTGAAGATGGTGATGGGAAAAGGAATATAATTAGAATATGAAATGGGGAAAGTTAATCTATTCCAGTCAGTGGTAAGAGGATGTTCTCCTGGCATTTTATGGAAATTCTTAGGCCGTTTTTTTTCCCCTGCATTTTACTTCCACCCCCAATTTTAAAGCATACAGAAGGTCGTGTGGCGTGAAAAAAATATTTTTGGCCGAGGGACTGATAAATTGTGAGATATGCATGAAATGCAAGCTCCTGTGTAGGTTGGTACATGCTCCTGCCATAGGTGTTTATAGGCACATTGGGGTGAGCTTGTTCATGTAGCTGCGTATGAGTGGCCATCCCTTCCTTTCCCAGTGTGTGCCGTGGGCATTGTGCACGGTCACATAAAGAGCCTATGACATGTGCACACTCAGCCTTGTGCTATGGACACCTTTGTGTTGGCTCTGTTACCCACGGGTGTGTATGTGTGTGACTAAGTGCTGTCTTGGTCCCCCACCGGTTTGGGGTGTGTATGTGGTCAGCATGCTTGGGCACACTGCATTTGACATATACATTTGTGTCCACGTACACTCAGCATTTGCTGTGCGGTGGGTACAGATGTGGGCATTTGTGGTCTTGGTTGTGCACATGGAGGAGGAGGGGACCCTGCTTTCCTCTGTAATTTCTCCATGGCTTACAAGTTCTTTCCCCCAGAAAGCAACCTCTCCAAAAGGGCTGAGGAGGTAAGCGCCACGCCTTAGGACCCAGGGCCAAGCCAGAGGAAGCTGGGACCCTTGGGGTTACTGTCTTTCCTTCCTTCCTCCTGCAAGGACTCTGATATGGTGGAATTCTGAGCAGAGGTAGGCCAGAGAACAGATGCCCCCGCCCCCCTGCCATCACCATCTTGGGTTCATGGCTGCTCAGCAGCCAGATCCCAACCCCAGTGTGCTTGCAGGGCACCATGCACGACCATTGGGAGTGACCAATCAGAGGCTGACCAGGGCCTGGCCTCGGGAACCTCTGCCAACTTCTCAGGTCCCCCTCGAAAGCAAGATTTATTCCAGTACGTGGCAGCTTTTCTTGGTTGAATAAATGAGTGAATGAATGAGGCCACTAGAGGCAGGCTCTGGTGAGCTTGTGTGGTCCCCCTGGCTGACCTCCTTGCGTTTCCCAGCCTATACACCTTAAAATCCAAGGTTTTCTTTTTTTTTTTTAAAGATTTTATTTATTTGACAGAAACACAGTGAGAGAGGGAACACAAGCAGGGGGAGTGAAAGAGGGAGAAGCAGGCCTCCCGCCGGGCAGGGAGCCCAATGTGGGGCTCGATCCCGGGTCTCCGGGATCATGACCTGAGCCGAAGGCGGTTGCTTACTGACTGAGCCACCCAGGCGCCCCAAAATCCAAGGTTTTCTTTTCTCATATCCCCAGGGCCATCCCCCACCACTCACCACAGATAATGCCTCCCTCCCTGTATGCTGACCCCAGACTAATGGTTGGTTCTATAGTCGAGTGCAGCAAAGCCTTGATCCCCACTCTTTAGGGGCTTCTGGCCTAATGGGAGAGACTAGACCAAAGAAGCAGGCAGCCCACTCTGAAACCCAGCCTGTCTCTAAGTGTACAATTTTGGGCAGCTGTGAATCCTTTCAACCTGTTTTATTGGTTTTAAACAGGGAAAAGAATACCTGCTTTGCTGGGTTGTTTTGAGGATGGAATGAGGTATTATATGGCAAGTATTTTGCTCAGTGCCTGGTATATTCATTCATTCCCCAGATATTTGTTGAGTGCCTGCTGCGTGCCCTGGGGAGAGCTGACAGGGGTCCTCCCTTTGGCGGTGGTTCTGTTCTGGCCAGCATTTAATAAATGGGCTGTTACACAGGGCTTGTGGGGACATCTTTCCATTTGCTTCTTTGATACATGTTCCTATGTTTTGAAAATGTACCATACTGTTTGATTACTGTTGCCTTATAAAATATTTCAGATACATGGCTAAACTAGTCCCCCTCCATTTCTAGTCATTGTTTCTTATAGAACATATAAATTACATATGGCTTTTAAAAAGGTTTCACTTTTGTCCAAGTAATAAATGGCCATGGTGACACATCAAATAGTATGCAGGAGTTTTTGTTGAAAGTTCCCCACCCTGTCCCATTTCTAGTCTCATTTCTGATGAAAGCCTATTCCAGATGCTGGGGGGCGGGGGGCGGCTTGATGACCAGGACACAGTTCTAGCCTCCATGTTGCTCTCACTCTGGGGAAGAAAACAGAAGTGGAAACACTCTGTATTGTAAGAAGGACAGCCAGAGGATGCGAGAACATGGCAAGCCTCCTGGAGGAGGTGGTTTCTGAGCAGGGTCTTGAAACATAAGCTCCAGGCACAGTGTCCTGGATGACTCACCCTTGCATTGGGGGCAGTGCCCAACTCTACGCATGGTACAGCCTTTTCTTTTGTTAATACAGCGGTCACTGAAGGACTATGATCATCCCTGTGCTGGCAAGGCATTTGGGTATAGCCATTAATCCTACTGCCTTGATGGGAAAAGTAGCCTAGTAAGACAATGTGAATGGTGTCATGCTTCATTCATTCATTCATTCATTCAATCAATCAGTCACTAAACCAACAAGCAATTGTTGATAATCTGTTTTGTGCCAGGCACTATTCTAGGTGTTTGGGAGGCAGAGAGACTAAGACCCCTGACCTCCAGGAGCCCCCATTTTGATGGGGGAATCCACCATAAGCACTGAACATGGGAAAATACGTAAATGATCTAGAATGCTAGAAGGTAAGAGGATCTATGGAACAAAGAACAAGGTAGAGCAGGGCAAGGGAATCAGGAAGGGTGGTGAGTGTGGGCCCTCAGAGGTAGCAGGCTGGCCTCTGAGCCTCTCTGCGTGGAGAGGACTCGGATGCACCGACATCTTGGGCATCATCATCGGAGGATGGGTTTTTACAGCCTCCACAAGGGTGCTTGGCGATGCCTATCAAATTTACAAATGCACACACGTCTGAACCCAGCGATTATACAAACTAATACTACAGATAAACTCACATCCATGTGAAATGATGAATGTACAAAAATACTCATGAGAACAGTGCTGGAATAGGGAAAGACTATTAGAAACAACTCAATTGCCGGTGAGATCAACTAGTTAAATATCTGTTATCGCCATACTGTGGAATACTAGGTACTGGAAGACAGAATTACGTTTTCATATAAAACACTTCCCAAGATGTGTTGCTAGGAGAAAAATGTGGTGCAAACCAGGGTGTATAGTATGTTGTCATTTATGTGAAAGAGAGGACTATAAAATGTATATATGTGGACCATCTCTGAAAGGATATAAAGGAAGCTGGTAGACTCAGTGATAGCCTATGGAGAGGAGCAAGGGATGGCAGGGAGGTGGGGTGGGAAAGAGAATTTTCACTCTGTTGCTTTTCATGCATTGGAAATTTTGAACATGTGAATATAACCTAATAAAAAAATTAAATTTTCAATTAAAATAAAATGGCCAGCTGCCATTGGGGCCCCACCCAGATCCCTTTCCTAGCCTCTGCAGCCAGCTCCCATCTGCTAGGAGCAGTGGCTGCAGATGGTTCACAGCTGGCACAGTTCTCTGGGGGACTGTCCCCGGCCAAACGGGGGCCACCCTGCTCAGAAAGTTATGCCTCTGCTTGCCCCCTAAAGGCAGCCCACAGCCAATGACTGACTGAACTCCATGGGGAGATTCATACCCTACGGCTCCTCATGGGGACCAGGCTGCAGCAGGTCTCCAGCTGAGATCATATCTTTGCTTAACTACTTCAATTGCCCTGTCCTGCTTTCCTCCCTCCTTTACAGATTTTCCTAAAGAGCACTTCTCAAAAATCACATGCACTTGAATTCTGGTCTCATGCTTTGCATTTAGGGAACCTGATCCAAGACACCTGTCTCAAGGGAAGAGAACTTATTGGAAATGAGCTAAGTGCTCTGTATGTTTTGGTATAATACTCCACAGAGAGGGGACCACTATCATTATCCTCATTGAACAGAGGAGGAACCTCAGAAATTCATATACCCGCTCAAGAATGCACGTCATTGGAAAAAGCCAGTGAGCCCGGAGCCCACACTTCTCCCGTGACACCTGCTTCCTACTGCAGGAAGATCTTCCTGCCTCCAGACTTGGCAGCTTATCGGAACACAGGATTGTAGTTCTGTGCATGGTTTCTACCATAGCCCTCACTGCCCATGGCCAGATGTGGCCTCAGGGGCAAATGTGAGTGGTCCATGCTTCTTAGGATGCCTGGAGGGCATGTTTAGGGCAGGTGTCATGATCCCAGAACTCTGAAGATCTCAGCCTCCTTCCATCATGTGGAATTCTAGCTCCAGCTGATAGTCTGGTGTCCTTTTGGCCAAGAGAGATATTTGCATACTTCCAGGGATGGGGAGCCTCAGTATCTGACATGGGCTATGTGCATTAAGGGCAGAAAGATTTTCCTCTCTTCATTCTGTGATTGATGGTGCTAATCCAAGCCCATGGGGACCACAGAACAGGGGCTGCTCTTTTCCTCTAGAGGGAATCCTGCTGAAAAGGGATATGGGCATCTGGGGCTTGAGCTTTGCTTCTCCAGGCCCCACAGACCTTTCTTTTCGCGTGTTCAGTCTCCTGACCTCCTTGGGCATCTCCTGGGGCATTCTTGAAAACATTTTATTCATCTGGCTTCTCTCTCTTTCTCTGTTCTAGTTTGATGGTGACAGTGCCTACGTGGGGATGAGTGACGGGAACCCAGAGCTGCTATCAACCAGCCAGGTGGGTGCTCCCTCCTCCCTGTGTGGGGGTCCAGGCTGCAGCTGGCTGGAGCTGAGTTGCTGCAAGGTGGGGCTGGGGTGGGGCAGAGTAGCGGGGCAGGGTCCACTACTATCCTCTCTCACAAGGATCAAGAATGTCCAGTGTCCCCTTAAGAGTGCCAGTCCAACTGGGACCAAGTTTTTTCTGTAAATCACCTACCTGGCTATGGTTGGCTTAAAATGGGCACTATTGAAAACCTGGTAATACTGCAAATATGTTGCCCACGTTTCCCATGCACAGGGGAGGAATTTTCAGCAGCAGTCAGTAGAGATGTCACCTGCTCCCTGGTACTCTCGGCCCCTTGCCACCGCATAGCACCCACGGGGTCTACACTGGCACATGTGCCTACACAAAGGCACATGGAGTTCTCCTGCCCACCTAGAGTTGGGTAGTACCACTGGGGAGATTGTGGATGTGGCACACAGGGAAGCAGAGGCTTCCTGTGCTGTCCGCACTGGGAACAGGACTTAGTCATCCCTTTGCAGGGCTATTCCAGTCCCTAGCCTTCTGGAAGGTCCAGATTCAGCTAGAATCTGAATTTCCACTGAGATTCTGGTTTCCAAAAGTTGTCTTCTTTCAGCCGGGAACATCCACATAGCAGATTGGAATGCTGGGGAGGGTCCTTACTGCAGGCTAGAGAGCTGGGTAGGGGTAGGGTGCTGGGGAAGGTCCTCACTGCAGGTTGGGGAGCTGGGGAAGGTCCTCACTGCAGGCCGGGGTGTTGGGGAGGGTCCTCATTGTAGGCCGGGATGCTGGGGAGGGT